>PVLD010023959.1:0-26404 GCA_004027595.1 Dinomys branickii | reverse complement strand
CTAAATTTGCATGTCTGTATATGGGTCCATACATCTACAATTCGAAGATATCAATGGATAAAGCAACAACTACTGTTGAGACCATATCACCTTGTCTATAGATTAGTTGTGATTGTACTATTTTCTATGATAATGGGTGTCTGTTTGTCAATATGTTTTTGTACTTTTATGTTTCTAAAATAAAAAAAAAAGAAAAGAATCATGTTATGTTTGTTTTTGTTTTCTGAGACAAGGTCCTCTGTAGTTCAGGCTGTCCTTGAGCTCACTGTGTAGTCCTGGCTGGCTTCAAATTCAGAATGATCCTCCTGCCTCAGCTTCCTGAGTGCTGGGATTAGGGGCATGTGCCACCATCCCTGACCCAAGAATTACATTCATGACCCATCAGAAATTTATAACCCATCTTTTTTTCTTTTTTTTTTGCGGTACTGGGGATCGAACTCAGGACCCTGGGCTTGCTAGGCAGGCGCTTATTCCACTGAGCTATATCCCCAGCCCCCCATCAGAAATTTAGAGCCGTGAAAGGGGAGAGGGTATACTTGGGAAAATGTCACAAGGCTGCATTATCAAGCGTAAGGACCAGAGGAGGCAAAACCTACGCAAACCAAAATCAAGTCTCCTGGCTTTTGCTGTCCCATGCGTGGGAAAAGTAAAGATATAAGTAAACATTGTTAAAGTGGGAGAAGGTGCAGTAGGAAGGCAGAGGGAGGATGAGACTTGAGGTCTGGAGTCCTGTGTTCATCCTTTCCACTTACACAGCTCTATAAGCTTCAGCTTCCACATCTATGAAATGGGATAATACCTACCTCCCTGGTTTGTTTTGATGATCAAACAGTAGAATGCATGTGAGAAAACTTGGCAGACCTTTATGGGTGCTTTATACACTGTATAACTATTACTAATAGGTCCACTGTCGCATTCAAAATGTGTCCGACCACATCAATCTAGAAAGCACAGTCTTGGTTGTGATTGCATCACATTACTTCCTGCGTTTCAACAGCACTACAGCGTCATTACTGACTTTTGCGTGTCAGCTAGCTTGAGTGGGGTTGAGAGCGATTCGGGCGGATTGCCAGGGAATGGGCAATCCAGAATCTCCCCCCTCTCCTCTGCCACCATAAAATGTAAACCAGGTACAGTGAGGTTAAAAAGAGTACCAGAGTTAGGTACTGTGGTACCTAGCTTTTGTTTGCAAACAATTTGGTTTGCCAACAGAAGTATTTGGCAGAATTTTGTTTTTGTTTCAAACTTTGCACTGGCTGACAAACCTGGCAGCAGCCATCTTTCCCACACAAACACAAATGTGGCCACCTTTTCAAAATCATAGAACAAATTAAGTTTGTGAACTGAAGTACCACTGCACATTGTTGTGTGCACCTGTAGTTCCAGTTTCTCAGGTAGGCTGAGGCAGGAGGGTTGCTTGAGTCAGCCTGGGCAGCATAGCAAAACACCATCACAAAAAAATAAAAAAAAAATAAAGGAGGGAGTAGAGGGCTAGAAAAATCTAGACCCTGAAGTACAGTTCTAATTGTTGATAATCAAGTTACATCATCTTATGGTCCTTTCAAATCTCTTTTGCCTAGAGGACAAAGGCTCTACTTCTTGATGGGGCTTCTATTTACCTCCCTAGGATCTTCTTAGTCCTTTCTCTCTGTACAGCTTAGATTCCAACCATCACAAACTGCTCACTGTGCTGGGATGTGTCCTGTTCTCTTCTGGGCACTTCTGGATTTCTGGCCCATGCTGTCCCTTTCCCCAAGTCTCCTGGTGTAGATCGCCTTAGATTTCAAATGTTGCACTCAGATGCTCCTTCCTACACGAAGCCTACTTTGGTTTCCTCAGGCACAGTCAGACATCTGGAAGCCAGTAGCACCTTGGGCTCTGTTCCACGAGAGGGGAGTGTATACAATATTGTGTATGAGACCAGAGCACTGGGTTTCTGATTATACTCTAGCATTTAAGACCAGAGTTTCCATTTTCTTCTTTGAATGAGGCACAAGAAAAACATTAGTGTGAACTATGAAGAACACAGACTGGGCCCAGATGGCCTGGCTGTGGGACATTTGACAATTAACCAAAGCTGATTAGAGTGAAGAAGCACCCACATATGTCAAATGGGGAAAATGGTGTTCATGTCCACGTCACAGCAAATTTGTGAGTACACACATGTGTGTGTAAAACCACTGAGAACAGTGCCTAATACATAACACATTCATGGGCTTTTGTTATAAATCTCACAATTTTCTCTTTTATAAAATGGGAGTAATACTCTGGAGACAGAGCTGATATGAGCATTACTGGAGATAGGCAGAAGTGTTTGGCATAGAGGAAGTTCATAAAGAGTCTCTTTCCTGTCCTTTCCCTTCTTCACGTTCGTTGTTTGCAGTACTGGGGGCAAGGGCCTTTATACCGATCTGTATCCCAGCCCATTTATTGGTTTTTGTTTTTACTTTTGAGGGAGGGTGTTACTAAATCACTAGATTGCCTGGGCTGGGCTCAAGTTGGCAATCCTCCTGCCTCAGCCTCCCAAGAGCTGAGATTACAGGCATGTGCCACCACTCCTGGTTAGTTGTTCATTAATTCAAAAAACTATGCTTTAACTTTGTGTTTCATGGGGTCTAGTTTCTCCTCCAATTTGTTCTTCTCTATGTTCAACTTGTGCAGGGTTTCTCAGTCTCAGCACTAAGAATTCCTGGTTGGGGGGGTCAGTATGTTCAGTATGCGGTAGGATGATTAATAACACCCATGCCTTCTACCCTCAAGTTGCCAGTTCCTGATTTTGACAACCTAGAATGTCTCTGGGCATTGCCAAATATCAGGAGGGTGTGTGTGTGTGCGTGCGTGCGTGCGTGCGTGCGTGTGCGTGTGCGTGTGCGCGTGCGCGTGTGCGTGTGTGTGTGTGTGTGTGCGTGTACGTGTGTGTGTGCGTGTGTGTGTGTGTGTGTGTGTGTATAAAATATCCACTACCTAGGCATGGTGGCACATACCTGTAATCCTAGCACTCTGAAAGGCTGAGGCAATAGGATTACGAATTTGAGCCCAATCTGCAATTTAGTAACTCAGGGAGACCTTGTTTCAAAATAAAAAGTGAAGGAAGGGCGAGTGGTGTAGCTGAATGTGAAGGCCTGGGTTTAATGTCAGTACAAAGCAACATCAACGAGCTCTCACCCCTTTCCCAACCACTGAAGGTAAGTAAGGACAGGAAAGAGACTCTTTATGAACTTCCTCCATAACCCCCCAAATCACCTGTCTGTAGAGAACTACTAAGCTTCCTTAAATTTTTATGGGATATTTTCCCCTCTTTATCACCAAGGCAAAAATTGGGTTCATAGATTCTGAGAGCAGAAAAGGAAAAAGAATTTTTCCTTCCCTGACCACAGTATTCCTTTTCATGTTCACTCTCGGGGTTGGTTAGGTGAAGAAGGGCTGAGAGATTAGGGATTGGAGCAACAGTGTGTAGGACCCTGTTTTATTTATCTAGACATATGCTTCCAAATAGCAATGGCATATGCTTTCCTTTCACTTTGTGGGAAAACTGAAAGAATTCAGTGTTTTACAATTCAGATTAAGGCTAGAAACACACCAAGCTGTGCAATTTTTCTGGGGGTGAGAAGCAAGACGGGACTTTGTCTAGACGTACTATGTGCAAAGTTCAACATCAGAAAAACTACAGCAACAAGAAGATAGATCATCTGCAAGAGGGAAAGAGATTGGGAGCTGAGCTGGGGATGGAGGGGAAGGGAAAGGGTAAAAAAGGAATTAAGATGTCTTATGTATATGTACCAACTCCACACGAGGAATGCAATCTTTTACGGCAAACATGTATGAATTAAAGAATAAAAATTGGACAAAAGAAGAAAAACGTTACAGCATGAAAGAAAAATGTATACGTTGAGAAAGAACACATTGTCACAATAGAACCTTGAATCTGAGGCATAGTTCACAATGTTGTTTTACTATAGTGCAACTTTAAAACTATTTAAGCTGGGAAATTTGTTAACAGGTGACTCCCATGGGTGGGGAAATCCAGTTCACTGGTGCCAAAGATGAAAAAAGAGATTAGGTATTGAGAGGCTGAGGCTCCAGTCAGTCTTGTGAATGAATTGCAGCAATCTTGGACGGGGAGAAAAGAAATTGGGCAGTTACTCCCCAAGTTAAAAAATGTTAAAGAGCTCTCTGGATTTAAATAACAAAACCTTATGCTTATACATGCTTATCTTTCGAATGCATAAGTACTTGTATTTATTTTTTTATTTTGAAACACAAAGTTTTTTTTTTAAAGTTCAGTACAGTATAAAGAGCTTTTTGTCTTCAATCACTTGAGGGTAAGGACTTGAGGCTCCACAACCTCCCAAATATTTTTTAGTATTGCTTCCTACAAATAAGGGTTTTCTTCTGCATAATCATAGCAGAACCAGCAAAATAAGAAAATAACTCCAATCCATGACAACCGTCTGATTCTCAGAGTCTAGTCAAGTTTGGTCAAGCATCTCAATAAAATGTTTTCTAGCAGCAGGATCCTGCTCACAGTCACACACCACATTGAACTGTCCATCTATCCAGTCTTCTGCAGCCTGGTACCATTTCCCAGTCTTTCCTTGATTCTCCTAAAGAAAACAGGCCAGTTATTTTGTAGTTGGTCCCTTAATTTGTGTTTTATGGGTGTTTCCTTATGAATAGTGTCAGCTTATACTGAGGAGAGATTATAAAGGTGATTTTGTTTTCTTCTCATTATATCCTATCAAGCATGGGGTGAATTCAATTCATTTTGCCCCACTCCTGGTAATGTCCACTTCTATTCCTTGCATTAGGGTGATCCTTGCCAGATTTCTCTACTGTAAACATCCTCTTTTTCTACTTGAAAACCATATAAACATTGCATCCTTTGTACAACTTTTGATATATTAACTTATTTAGACTCATAATTCCATATTTTATTCAATGAGTGCTAATCTGTTGCTACCATTTTTAATTTTGACCCTGAATTTGTTCCTGAGTACACCAGCAGAAGTTCCTTCAACCTGGCTTCTACATCCTTTAGATATGTTCCCATCATCCACTGGGTCCTTTCTTACTCTGTCACAATAAGGCATTCCAGACTCTTCTCCAGATTTAACTAGTAGGGGCTGGGGATATAGCTCAGTGGAATAAGCACCTGCCTAGCAGGCGCAGGGTCCTGAGTTCAATCCCCAGTACCGCCAAAAAAAAAAAAAAAGATTTAACTAGTAAAACCTTACACCATCCTTCAAATAGTGTAGTTACTTGTATTTGTTTATTTTGTATGGGATTGGGCACGTTCAGGATGGTATGGCGGTAGACTTATTTGTTTATTTTTAAAAACACAAGTTTTTCCTTGCCACACATGTGGAATCAGGTATTTCTCTGAGGAGCCCTGGTTACTTTTACAGGAAAATGTTATTTAGTAGCAAAGCTCTGGACATTAATCATGCTCATAGTTCTTGAGCTGTTGCTGGTCCTAGGCCTGCTAGGGTGGCTATGAAACATATCTCTCCTCTCTTGCTGTAGACAGCATAATTGACTACTGTTTCCTGAATGTTTTACCCTGTTCACATGAACGGTGCATTTCCCCAGGGTTACTCCAAGGCTGGCAGTGTAGCTCAGCCATAAGAGCACTTGCCTAGAATGTATAAGGCCAGCTGACCAAACAAGCTGAAAGCCTGCTAAACCAGGGATTATTCCTAGGCAGTGCCTGAGCTCAGCAATGGTACTAGGGAAGATCCATTCTAGCAAAACTGAATCCTCTGGTGGGTACTTTAAGATCTCCTCACCTACCTAATAAATCCAGTCTTGGAATTTTGCGGCGGTGCAATGATCTACTCGATTTTTCCTTCTTTTTACAAACGGTAGATCTGCATCTCAGGCTGAAGGATCGGTCTCCTTTTGTTTGCTTCCTAATTTCATTAGTTATCTGCGTAAAAGTTACCATGTAAAAATTACCTCCAAGTTGTAGTGGTTTAAACAAAATCAGTATTTATGATCTCTCAGTTTTGGAAATGCAGGGGCAGCCTCATTGTCTCAGAATCATTCATGATGTACCTGTGAAAGTATTAGCCACCACGTAGTCATGTGATGGGTTGACTGGGCCTGAAGGGTCCACTTGCGAGATGGCCCCCTTGAGTTTTGGGAGAAGGTGTGAGCTACACAGGGAGCACTTCACAGGGCTGCTGCTGCTTCTTTTGTTTGTAATTGTTTACTCATTCATTTTGTGGTGCTCAGGATCAAACCCAGGGCCTCACACATGCTAGGTAACTCTACCACTGAACCACATCCCCAATCCCCGCCTCTCCCTCCTCTTTCTCTCCCTCTTCCCTATTCCCTCCTTCATCCCCTTCTTCCTCCCCTCCCCTTCTTTTTCTTCTTCTACTACATCTTCTTGATAGTGAATCTATGGGTACTCTATGTAATTTCATCTTATCTGTTCAATGTAAATTTTTCTCTAATAATAACAACACAACTCATCCTTAAATTGTATTACACATAACTTACAATGCCGTGTAACTGATGATGTAACAGAACTGTCCCATATGCCAAGATACCATGGAAGCCTAGGTCAGAGAGTACTTCAAACAGAGGAAAAAGAGCAATACTGATGAACCAGAGAATTATTTTTTTCCTTGTGATGATGGGAATTGAACCTAAGGCTTTGTGCATGCTAGGCAAGTGCTCTACCACTGAGTTACACCCCCAGCCCAGGCAAGACAACTTGATAAAATTTTGGGGGTCTTCTCAGGGTGGGTATAAGTGCTTTTTTTTTTTTTTTTTTTTGTTTCGGGACTGGGGATCGAACTCAGGGCCCTAGTGCTCAGCGGCAAGCACTTAGCCCACTGAGCTGTACCTTCAGCCCAAGTGCTTCTGGATTTAGCAGGATACTTGGATAAGCAAGTTGCTGACATTCAGTCTTGTCTTCTGTAAAATATGTGTGTACATAGCAATTGCCTTGGAAGGGTCTCCATTTTTTAAACAGAACAATGAATATAGTTAAAGTACGTACTAGATTTACAATGAACTGCTCTGAAATCTTTCTGGAAATGAGGCAGAACAAAGTTAATGATATAGAGAAATGTGAAACCACTAACTTCCAAAACTTCCCAAGACAAAGATGGATCCTGCCCATCTTTGTATATGCTTTGATTGTATCACTTGCCTGTTCTATATGTACATCTCCTTGTCTCCCCCCAACAGCGAATCCCTCTAAAAGTCCTATGCCCAATTATTCTTTACACTACCCCTCCCCTCCAGCTATGTCCAGCATGTAATGGACACTCAGCCACTGTTTGATGAACGTTGGAAGTGTGCGGGTGTTTTTGAAAGCATATATAGACAACTCACATAAACATGGCAAATCCCAATCAGTTTCAGCTTTCTACCAAGATTATAAAGAAGGACACAGTTTACAAACACTGAAATACTTAAGCAGCTCAAATTCTCATTGGTGTACACACATTTTACAGCAGTGTTATATATTAAAGATGTCCTTTCACTTTACAAATCTTGCATTTGTCAGTACTTCTGTTAATGTCACACAGATGAGGAATGAATGGCAAAAATTATCTGAAGTAGAAGGACTCTGTCCCCTTTTAATCGCATAAAGAAAACTCAAACAAGACATTCAGTTCTCTTTCCTGCTTATTTTCTCTGTAGCATGTGGTGCAATGAGGGTGGAGACTGGGGAGTGAAAATTCAAAGCTCTGAGTTGCGACCCTTGACTTTCTAGGGTTCATTCTCCAGGAGGGAAGCTTTCTGACAATCACCCTGGGAGAGAGAAAGATGAATGATACACACAGACAGGGAGGTAGGCAGGGACCCACCCTGCTAGGACTTGTCTACCCTTGGGCTTCTCTGTGTGCGTGTGCACGTGCGTGTGTGCGTGTATTTAAGACAGGGTGTGTGTGTGTGTGTGTGTGTGTTTAAGTCACGGTCTTGCTATGCAGTTCATGCTGGGCTTGAGCTCTCTTTGTAGCCCAGGTTGGTCCTGAACTCATAGATCCTCCTGCCTCAGCCTCCCGAGTGCTAGGATTACAGGCATGTACCACCATGCTAGGGCACCCTAGGACTTCTTGAGTGTCCTCATGAGATGGAAGCTATTTTCCCCCTACATCAAATGTTCCAAGAAAACATAACAGAAGCTCCTATTTCTTTCATTGTCTAGCATTAAAGTCTCACTCTGCTATTGCTTCAGTAGGTCAATCTTATTCAGTGAAGGAGGGGATTTCATAGAAGTGTGGCTACCAAAATGGAAGAATCACTTCAGGCTGTCAAACTCTGTAATAAAACACTAGCCCATCAACTTCTGTCTTGGTGATTGCTTCTTAGGAGACAGGAGTTAACATATCTGCTTGCTGGGCAGAGGTAGACTCTATTTCTTCCTTTAGTTCTTGGAGTATATTTAAGGCAATGGGCTGAAAGTATTTGTCTAGTTAGTCCAATGTTTGTACTTCCTCATGAAGCTCCCATTGATTTGTTTTCCTATAAGCAGGCCAATAATTCATTGCTTCTGGTTTTCCGCTGTCAAGTCCCTAGCTCTTTAATAAAATGAACAGATCCTCATTACAGCAACAGCTCTAAGTATTTTAATATATATGCTAATTAATTTCATTTATACTACTGGTTTCTCTTAGTTTATTGAAAGGAAAGTTTTGTGCTATTTCTTTTTTGTAAGAATTTTATATCTATGTCTTATACTCTGAGACTGCTTTGAAGATAACTGTATCATCATATTAACTATTGTTATTCTCTTATTTTGTTACAGAATTTTTTTTACATTAAAAATAGATTTTTTATTACATGGTTCCAAATACACAGCAGACTAATCATGTTCCCTGAAATTTAAAGGTCACGTTCAATGAAAGCCTGTTAATGTTATCCCTCATCCTTTTAATTCTAAAAGGTTTCTTTAAGTTGTCTTTACAGAGCTTTACACAAAAAAGAGTTTAAGCACATGTAAGACTGTTGCTAACATACTTTTATTTTTTATTAATTAAGACATCATTATCATCAGACATGCAGTTTCCTTCTCCTATGTGCCTGGCCCATACACTCTGCCTTGTGCTTGAAAGTTTATAAACACCATACACCAATACAAAGTTGAAGCCATTAAAAAGAGCTTAGTAACAACTATCAGGAGATAATTAAATTGGTACTGTTGATGAATTTAGAGAGATCTGGAAACAACACACAAACATTACAGTAAAAGTTTTACTTGGGAAGAAGCGAGAGGAAAAACTCTTTATGTGCCACTGAAGGATTTTCTAAATACCCCAAGTTTACTTCCTTTCTGCTATTATCTTAAAATACTGCAGAGCACAATGAGCTGCATCATTCAGGCTTTGGTATAGGAGATGCCCGAGCTATGACAGATGGTGATGGGACAGGTTGAGAGTTTGGTGAGACTCTGATACTGTCCATTGGTGCTCAGTTCTTCTATACCCAAATATGTTATGTTAAAACCTTGTTCCTTGGCAATTTCATGAAGCAGCTGGATGTAATCTGTATCTGGGATACAGTACTAAGAAGGCTTCTTTTCAGTAAGTTGATCTTTTCACCGGGAGAATTCCTCAAGGAATGCTGAGCGCATCCTAAAGAATGCCCTGCTACATTTGTTAGAGAAATATGGTTCTCTAGAGAAACATTACTAAGTTTGGCAAGAAATTTCTCAGCAGCATTTTTCTCAGATTTTTTTTAAGGAACTCCTTTCCAGTTTCCATAAATAATTCTATACTACACATTGTGGTATATTGCCTCTTATGAGTAGGTCCTCTCTCCTGGGAAAGGGTATAAGAGAAAATCTCCAGCCATAATGAATAGCCAGTTCTTCTAATAAACCAAGAGTACTAAGCTGACTCTGGTTGCTTGGAAGGCTCAAGAATAAGGTGTCAAGAACTGTAGAGCGAATATCTACCTTCCTGGGATCTCTTAGTTTCACTTGCTATAGGTTGTTATTATTTAGTGACCTTTGTTAAAAAAAAAAAAACCAACTCTTTTTGTGTGATACTAGTGACTGAACTCAGTCTCTGCACTAAAGTCCACCACAAGCCCTTTTTATGTTTTATTTTGAGACTAAATTGCCCATCTTGGGGTTGAATTCATGATGTTCCTGCCTCACTGCCACCAAGCTCAGGAATTATATTCTTTGTATTATGTAGTCTCTGCAGACTCTGTTCTTCCAGTTTAGTGCTAGATAATTTTTAACAGAGATTTCCTTAAACTTCTAGAAGCAACAAAGAAAGACAATACTCTCATGTCTTTGCAAATTGATTCTGTGTTAGCATCAGGGCTTCAGTGTTTAGCTGGGCCATTTAAAACTCTGCGTTAGCCTTCACTTCCTACTTATGTTAAGCCTAATGATCAAGCAGTGGTGAAAGTTTATGCTCTTTTCAGATCTTTTCCAAGGATGTGTTCTGACCTGGGCATGTACACAGTCATCTTAATTCCCCTGTATGCAGAAGCTTTTCAAAGCCCTCATTCCACAAGTGTATCACTTCACAGCTTTCCCTCCCAGACTTTCACCATGTCTACATATGTCCATTATTTGATTCAATTGTTATCATTTGCTCTATGATGCAGAAGTTTGTTAATTTTCCTCCCAGTGTTTTCAAGAAACACCCTCCACATAGCCACTTTCTATTTTGAGAGAGTTCTAAATCAAAGGCAGGGTTGGGAGGCGGGAGAAGAAGAAAATGAAAGGCATCTCTTATTTCAGTCCTTCAGGGAGCTTCCCAACAGGTCAAAGTCCTCACACACAATTCCTTACAAAGTCTCTTCTGTTCTCTTCCAAACCAGGAACTTACAACATGAAATCTATTATTTTCTAGATCACTGCTATACCAGGCAGGAGAATTGGATAAGAGTACATTAAAACACAGAAAACCTCTTCTGCCATGTTTCAGTGCCCCTCCCCCATTGCTAATGGGAATCAAGCCCAGGGGCGGCATTCTATAACTAAACTATGTCACCAGCCCTTTTTATTTTCAGACAGAGTCTAGCTAAGTTGCCTTGTTGGGACTCAAATTTAAGCTCCCCCTGCCTCAGCTTCCTTCAATGCTGAGATTATAGGTATACACCACTGTGCCCAGTTTCATAGGCCATTCTCTTGATCATGGGTCGCTTGGCTGCTGTCTGTCTTCTAAAATTTCAGGGTAAATTATGATGATTTTTGAGATGTGAATGTCAAATGGCTTGGGAAGCCCTGCTCCTACAGCATTGGTGATTGTAGCCCTCATGGCCTCTCTTACGTTGGCTCTGCTCACTGCCTACAGTATTCTTCAGATGTTTTATGTTCCTGGGTTCTCCAACTTTTCAGGGTCTCCACTGAATTTTTGGCTTCATTTTCATAGCTGCACAGACTGCCCTTTCAGGGGCCCGCTACCATGTCTCCCGCATCTTCTTCTGAAATCTGGGTGGAAGCTTCTCTGACCCCACAACTCTTACATTATGTAAACTAGCATCATGTGGATACAGCCAAGTTCTTCTGTCAGTTCAAGCATCAGATTTCACTAAAAGTAGCAATTAGTAATCATGCTACAACCTGAACATTGGACTGCCTTGGAATTTCCTCCATCAGATTAATGAGTCTGCCACTCTTAATCTTAGTCTCCCATAGAGTCTCGGGACATGAGCAAAATGAAAATAAATGTTCTACCAGAGCATAACATAACCCAACTGCCAATGAAGTCCTTATACTCAACTGAAACTTAAGCATGGTCATTACTATCTGTATTTCTATCAGCACTCCAGTCTTTTCAGCTTTGACCAGACTCTCCCACTGAACTCAACTTACAGCATTCTGGCATCTCTGAACCTTTCAAAACTCCTCCTGCAAGTTAGTTACAAAGATTTATAAATCACATGGTCAGGTAGTCACAGCAATGACCTCACTCCTCATATTAAAATCTGTCTTAGTCACTTTCTTGTTACTGGGACACAATACCAGACACCCACAGGTTAAAGAAGGAGAGGTTTATTCTGGCTAAACACTCTTTGGCAATTTCAATCCGTTGATCTCCGGTTCCAGGGTAGACATAGCATGGTGGGAGAGCCTGGGAGAGGAGAGCTGCCCATGTCAGGCAGGCGCTTATGCCACTGAGCTAAATCCCCAGCCCGCTGCTCATGTCATCATGATCAGGAAACAGAGAGTGAGGAGAAAGCCGGAGAAGGAGACATACCCTTTCAAGTGATGGTTTCAGTGACTGCCCCCCCTGGCTAGATCCCCTCCCACTGGCAAGTCAGCTATATTATCTTTATGATTCAGTCACCTTCCAGAAGCCCTGCCTACGAGTGCACGAGGCCTCTGGGGGACAGTCTTGATCCAAAGCATATTGGTAACCAAAATTCTAATGCTGTCAATATCTTTTCCCATGCGTGGACACCTTCCTCTCTTTACTCTATGTTTCGGGATATGCTCTATTGTGTACGTCTTCTTATCCTGTTTGGAGCTTACATAAGAACTTTAGTATGCAATATTTTTATTTATTGCTCATGTTCTCATGACCATTGCAGGGTTTATATAGCTGATGTTGAAATATGAGTACTATTAGCAACAAAGTAATCTTGTTTTCAAATAATAATAAACTCCTCTTAGGTATCCATGAATCACTCCTATTGTATAGCTAGGAACAAGTATTATTAACACTGAAGGGTGGAAAATAGAGGCAAGAACGCCATTCTTCATGGTATCCATCAAATTAATGGGAACCAGTTATGCAGCACCTTCTTTGATGCTGGGGAATCCTATAACGTGTCCTTTGTCAGCTCTCTCTTCTGTTCCTAGCAGCAGTTCTTCCAAACCTCCACCACTTTCCTGAACTCCTTCTATTCCCTTGTTTTTTACTTCATTTGGACCAATTCAACTTTACCTTTTACTTATTAAGAAAATATGGATCATCAAATCCTCCCCCATCCTCCTATTTATAGTTACCAGGTGCAGATTCAGGTTTTGTGGTGTCTGAGCCCATAAAATTGGGGAAGAGAGGGATTTAAAGAAAATATATATAATAACCTTACTTTTGTAAGTTTTATAAAAACCTATGAATGTACTGAATTATTGCCAGGGTCCCTCCCAAGGCCTCTGGAAGAAGTCTGTGAAAGAGGGGGTGGAGGGAGGGAAGTTGAAGGTCAAGCAGCTCCTTAAACCTCCCTTCCCCCCACACTTTGCCTGTCAAAGCTAATCCATCCTGCTTGGCTCCAGATCTTCTGTGAAGTCTGATTCACTTTTCTGTCTCCTTTCTTTATTGGATCACTCATTTCAGGTTATAAATATGATCATGATCCTCTCAAACTTAGAAAAACAAAGTAAGCAATCAACCCTAACCAAGTCAACTCCCAAATTCCTCCAGCCCCAAATTCCTTTCCAGCCAACAAATTGCTCTTTTTCCTTGAACAATAAGATTTTGGAGAAACTACTGTCCTGTCCTGTTTCTCCTTCCTTTCCAAATTCGCTGCACTCTTGCTTTGCTCCTCCTAAAGCTGTTGAGATTGCTTTGGCTAAAGTCACCACTGACGATTTCGTTCACTTGAAGTTTGTTACTGATTTTATAAGGCAAGTATTTGAATTATAAGAGTAATAACTGTCCTTCTCCCAGCTTAAATAATAAAACTGTCTAAAAGTAGAATTAAGGCTCCTCCCACCCACTTTAAGTATATTGCTGTGTGTCCACTCTTGACAATTTTATAGTTAGTGCCCCTACTTGTCACTGTGTGTATCCAAATCCAAAACAGACACATATACAACTGTTGTATAGGATTTCTCCTTCTCTGTCTTTTTTCTGTTCCCCACATTCTCCTCCCTTCATTTCTTCTAAGAGCAAAATTCTCTTTTTTTTCTTTGAAACAAGGTCTTATTATACCGTTCAGGCTGGCCTTGAACTCACCATGTAGCTCAGGCTGGCTTTGAACTCACAGTGACTCATGCCTCAGTCTCCCATGTGCTGGGATTATAGACGTGTGCCACCATGTCCAGCTACAAAATTCTTTTATCTTATGTGTTCTGTAACTTGCTTTGCAATGAACAATACATCATAGCTATCCTGCAAATCAATACATATAGATTGTCAAATCCTTTTTAGCAGCTGTACAATATTCTGTAGTAAGGAATCACAGAATACATTTTTTATCAAACTATTCCCACTGAAAGACATGCGGGTTCTTTTCACTAGGCTGAATCGCAAGAACTGCCACTTCATAGATTTTTGGGTTTCATTTTTCTATTATAATATCTCTGTGCACATATCTTCAAAACTTGTTCCTATGGATAAATTATAAGAAATTTCTGTGGATAAATTCTAGTTTGGAAAGTGTGTGTATTTTACTTCCAGACTGCTTTCTCAAAATGTTGGCGTAGTATCACAGACCCATCAGTGATTCTTTGGGGAGTTGTAGGTCCCAGTACTTCTTTCCATTGACCTTCGCACAATACACTGTGTCTGCCATTAGGGGTCATACCATTTGTGTGGCAGTATTTTCAACCCGTTTTCTATTTGTCTCTTTTGGGTCTCTTTCCCCAGTTTCTTTTTTTGTTTCCTTTTAGGTATTGTACAGCACTTGGTTCTGCCCTGGTTCATTTTCTAGTTATACTTAATCTTCTTCTTATGTAATTTCATGGTTCTAAACAGAATTTCTTTTTCTTTTTTGTGGTGGGCATTGAACTCAGGATCTCATGCATGCTAGGCAAGTGCTCTAACACTGAACTATCCTGAAGCCCACTCCAACTAAAAGCTTAACCTCCAACCCACCACTAGCCCCAAAGTTTACTTCATCTGAATTATTAAAGTTTCCCTTCCTTAGTATGTTTTACTTAGCGGGGTGTGGTGGCAAGCCCTTATAATCCCAGCACTCTTGGGAGGCTGAGGCAGGAAGATCACAAGTTTGAGCCCAGCCTGGGCAATTTAATGATTTAGCAAGATCCTATCTCTCTTAAAAAAAAAAAAAAGATGCCGTCTGTGGTTCTTATCACCTCATCACTTTTGGAATGCTGCTTATGCATTTCTTTTCTTAGGAAATGAGACTCCAGTTTAGTCTTAGGTACATAGCTTAGAAATTTGGAAATTCATCCCAGAGTTTCTTTTCTTTCTTCATATATGATGTTACCAGGTACTGCTGTTTTGATCTCATAATTGTTTCTCAAATCCATTATTTTCAAATCTTTCTCCTACCATTTTATATTAGTGCGTATTGGTTATACAGTGTAATAGGTTTCCTTTTGGTATAATCTGTACATGAACATAACATACTTTAGTAACCCCTTGTCTCACCCCCTCCCCCTAGTTACACATTTGGGGGAGGGTTTCAAAATTTATTTCTAAAAAGTCATATTCATGCCCCATATTTACCACCCTCGCACCTCTCCTCCTTCTTCCCTTTCTCTTGTCTAATAAGTCTCCTATTTTCTTGCCATTTTTTTAACATTCCACATATTAGGAGAACATGCAATATTTGTCTTTCTGAGTGGCATGTTTCACTCACATGATAATTTCCAGATCCTTCCATTTTTTTCTACAAATGACAAAATTTAATTTTTTATGGTTGTATAATATTCCATTGCATGCATTATCCATTCATCTACTGCTGGGCACCTGGGCTGTGCTGGACTTATATTTTGGCTATTGTATATTGTTTTTTTTTTTTTTCCGGTACTGGGGATCGAACTCAGGACCCTGCGCTTGCTAGGCAAGCGCTTATTCCACTGAGCTATATCCCCAGCCCTGCTATTGTATATTGTGCTACAATAAACAAGGGCATCCAGATACCCCTATGGTGTGCTGACTTTGGGCAAATACCAGAGTGGTACAGCTAGATCAAATAGTAGTTCTAGTTTTAGTTTTTGAGGAGCCCCCACCTTGATTTCCACAGTGGGTGTAGTAACTTACATTCCCACCAGCAGTGTAGAAAGTTTCCCCACTCCCATCCCCAGCAGCATTTGTTTCTTGTATTCTTGATGAAAGCCATTCTGACTGTGCCAAGATGGAATCTCAATGTAGTTCTGATTTTCATTTCCTTCAAATCCATTAACTTTTTTTTTCAACCCTCAGTGCTATTGTCCTGGTCATATCTTTCCTAGACTTCTCCACCATGTGCAAAATACCTCGATGTGCACATTGTCAATATGCTGAAATCTAAACTTGTTAGCATGGCTTTAAAAGTTCTTTATTAATAAACCCAATGATTCAGCCTCATTTCCTGACATTTCCTATAGGACTCTATCTTCAGTCATGGAGATCTACTTTCAAATCCCCAACATCCCAAGCTCTCTAATAGTTCAGTGCCTTTGCGCCTGCCAGCCTTACACCTGGAATTCCTTGCCAGTGTTTTTGGCCTGGTGAACTCTGACTTGTATTTCAGGCCTCAGCTTCAGGTTATCTTCTGTTTTTTGAGATGTCTAGGCAGACTGAAGCCCTTCTATATGTAGCAATTTTAACACTTTTGTTAATTTTACTAATTATAGTGTTTCCAAACTAAGCTGTAAGTTTCATGATTTCTGTCTTTAAATCTACACTTCACACAGGGACTGATATCTAATAGGCACTCAAACGACTGAAAAGCAAATTAGTAATATAAGGATAGCATTCCAGCTAGGGCTTCAAGTTTAAACTGCAGATTTTCACTTAAGAGTAGCTTTAACAAAATTTGTAGCAAATAGATGAATGGAAATTGAAGAAAAGTACATCTCTAACGTAATGCCTATTTTAGTACATTTACTCAATTATGTGATGTGATATGCTTATACAGAGGTACTGTGTATGTTTTTCATAACAGTAAAATGTAAATGCGCTTTCACTTTTTAAAAGCTTAGCTACACACATTTTTCAGCATTCTTTCGCAATCTTCCTAACTGGGTTGATTCACGTCCTGCTTTTCACAACTTGAATGGCCTTGGGTAAGTCACTGAACCTTCCAGGTTCTCATTTTCCTCCTCTGTACAATGAATACAATAGGTAACAAAACCTGCCTTACCCCAGGGTGGTTTTGGGTGTCAAATCTGATCATGTGCTGGGAGCACCTCATGAACGCCAATATCCCTGAGATATTAGTAAACTTTGGTAGTAGCTCGGGCTCCCGTGGCCATCTGCCTGCAGGTGAGGGGGTGTGACAACTGGGCAGAACGCACCTGATGACTCCCTCATTAACTCTTGGATTGCCTCAGCCTACACTGAAGGCTGCCTGGTCCCTTCAGGGGAACATCCGGGCTGCCACTTCTCAGTGCCCAGGGCACCTGGAGCGGCAGAGGTTGTACAGTTTTAAATTCTGAAGACTCTTCTCCCTCAAGTAGAGAAATGAATCTCAAAGCATGCCAAACATCCAGTATTAAATGCAACTTGTAAAGCCCCCAACAGTCTCGCTCAATGGTCCCTCCGCTCTGGGTTAGCCGCTGCTGGCTAGGACTCCGGACGTCTGTATTTCTGGGAAGCCAGTCGAACACAAAAATCTGTTTTGAGTTGGCGATTGAACACCCTTCACCGTTCTAATGTTGAAAGCTAGTGTTAGTAAGCATTTTAATTTTCCCTTAAAAAATGATTAACCGATTTCCGACTCCGAAAACGGAATCCATCACCCCGTGACGGTATCCTCAGAGGCTTCTGGAGCGGGGACCGGCAGCCCGGGTCTTGGGTCCGGAGGCCCCGGGCCCGGGCGCCCGCCTGGGAGAACCCGAGCGGCACCCGGCCGCGCCGCCGCTGGCCGCACAAAGAGCCAGGAAGGCGGCGGCTCGGCCGAGCCGCAGAAAGTAGTCCCGACCACGCCGGCTCCAGTGTTTTCCGACGTCGCCTCACGCCCTCCGCGGGGAGGTGTCCAGCGCCGGCCGGGAAAGAATCCCATCGGAATGCGCGGCCGCACCGCCTTGTCGCTCCCGCGCGTCTCTTCTCGCGCAGTGTACCTCCCGCGGTGGCCCAGGGGAGGACTGCGCGGGGGTCCCCGCCTCCTTGCCTCCCTGCGCGGGAGGCGGCGCTGAGGGAGGGGTCGGGCGCGCGCAGGGAGACCTCGGCGGCGACCCCGGGGACGGCGCAGGGCCGGCCGGCCGTATCCTTGCGCCGCTGCGCGTAAGGAAGAGGCTGAATGAGGAGCTGCGCGGGGGACGTGGGGCGCCGGGGAGGAGGCTGCGGGATGGGAGCCGACGCTGGCGGCGCGCGAGCCCGGGGCAGAGCGGCGCGGTAGAGCGGCGGCGGCGGCCACGCGCGCGGAGCCCTGACGTGCCCCTTTCTTTCTTCTCTCTCTGGGAGCATGAGCGTGCAGACCCGCCGCTGCGGCGGCCGCCCGGGCTCTTCGCCTCCTCCTCCTCTGGTCGCCCCTCGCCGGTGAGAGAAGAGAGCGCGAGGAGGGAAGATGGGGGCCGTCCTGCGGAGCCTGCTGGCCTGCAGCCTCTGTGCGCTCCTGAGAGGTGAGGCGCGAGCCCCGGAAAGTTGGTGGGCTTCGCGGCGGGGGGCTGCTGTGCGTGTCGGGCGGGGGAGGGGAGGAGAGGGAACGGGGAAGAGCGGCGGGGAGAGGCCTGGTCGCGGGCGGGCGAGGGAGAAAGGGGCCCGGGAGAAGGGGCCGCGCGCGCCGCCGGCCGCAGTGCGACCCCTGCCTGGCCCTGCGGACCGGCTCTGCACAAAGCTGAGCCTCAGTTCGGGCCGAGACCCTCCGGCACCACGTCCTGTGGGACCGACTTGAGTGTCTGCACCTCTTTCTGCCTGGAATCGTCAGGGGAAAGAGTCTTTGTACGTATTTGGCTTTAAACGTGCTGGAGCCCGAGGTGCTTCAGTGTTGGCCTTCTCCCTCGCAGCCCCCCACCTTCTGCGTGTCTCTTAGGTGAACTTTTAAAGCCCTCTTGCTTTTTTTTTTTTTTTCCAGGCCTTGTTACAGCTAATAATTGGCTTCCGTTTGGAATATAATGATCCAGGGCGAGAGCACAGTTGGAAAGTGACTCGGGGGTTATAGGTCGAGCGTTTCAGCCTGGGCAATTTTTTAAGCTCCAGCCCATAATAGAATACAGACGTTGCTGTTGTAACTCCTGGTATTCAGGACTCGCCCCAATTTTCCGAGTATGCGAGTTGTACAGTTGGCACCAAGCAGAGGAGTCATCTTTGGGTGATGAGGAGCCGGTCCTGCTCTGGGCACTGAATTATCGTTTGCTGTGCACCCCTGGGGACGGCTTGGCACTTTGGAAAATAACAGACTGCTCTGGATAATTTGCTCTGGGAATTACTTAAAAGTCGGTGCTCTGTGATGTTTTGAATTGGACTGCAAAGCTGACACATGGGTTGTGGCTTTTATTTGGTGACAGTTCGTAGAAGTTTTTGATTGGCCGGCAGGGACTGTCGACAGGTCTTCCCAAGTTGATTAGTGTGGAAGTGGAGATGAGGCTGATGCTGTGGAGCATTTCTTACCAGCAGAGGAATGTTCAGTACTGCAGTGTTAAGGATGCAGCGGCTTGTAGTTTGGGGTCTGTTAATGTAACATGTCACTTCCTTTCAGGTGTGGGACCTCTTGAATCTCTGGCCATTTTAAGCTGTTAAATAACAAGCTAAACTTCTGTTCAGTTCTTCAACATTTAGAAAGTTTACAGAGCATGCTGGTAACTAATGCTCTTGTGAGGTAAAGGTGACGGCTGTGTCATTTCTGTGTTTTGGAAAAGTTATTGTCTTGTTTGCTTTACTGCTTTGCACCATTGTTGTGTCTGCGTATCTGGTATTTCTTAATAAGTACAGCTCCATTGTAAACATACTTAAACTGTGGTTCCACATGTAAATTCCAGAAAGACAGTGCGTGTTTAATTTTCATGGCAGAGAACTTAATAGTGTTATATATGCCTGAGAAATTTAGTAGGTATGTGTTTATTAATGTATACTTGCTACTGAGAGATTTAGCTACAGCTGTGAGAAACAATTATGTTTGATATAAGAACATATGTTTAAGATAGATGTTAATAGAGTTAACAAATACGAGAGCCAGCAGATTGCTTGGAGTCTTGGGGAAATCTAAACCCATAACCTGGATGCTTTGGTTTCTCAGTTGTATTTTGTGGAAGGGAAGGGTGTGATGTAAATGCAGTTTGTTTATTTTAATACCAAGTTTGGGCCCACAGCTGAATTTGAGTTTGCTTGAGTTTAGAGAAGTGATACTTGGAGTAATATGTTTTGAACTATAATGTTATGTAACGAGACCTGGAAGCGGCGATAGTTTGTCTTATTTCCACTGCTAAAGTCTTCAGAAGTGGGGCTCTTCGCTGGGTGTGGTGGTGTATGTTTGTAATCCTTGCACTCTGGGAGACTGAGGCAGGAGGATGACAAGTTCAAACCCAATTTAGTTTAGATCCAAGTTCAAACTCAATTTATTGAAACTGTTCTGAAATGAAGATATAATAAATAAACACAAAGGACTGAGGATATGGCACTGTGTGAAGGCATCGGGTTTCCATCCACAGTATGGAGCAGAGGTATGATGTATGACAGGAATAAGATAGTCTTTTTATTTAACAGTATTTAACTGTGAGTACATGACTGAAACTCTTTCGATGTAAAGATTTTTGTTCATACTTTAGGTTGTTCTCACTCTCTTGATAATGTCATCCTCTGTTATAAGTCATAGTCAAAGTTGGACTCCAAGGAGAAAATGTGATTAACATGACCTTTTTTTGTTACAGAAGAGTTGGAGCTTTTGGATGTGCGATGGTGTGTGTGAGAGTTGGAGAGAACTTTGATCCTGTAGGCTTGTTAATCAGTAGCTGAAAGCCAGGGAATACTGTCTCACCCAGGATGCATCCTGTTCCCTATTAAGTGACAAGGTGTGATTGAAAACTTTAGGGAATTCAGGGCCACAATCTTGAGTTTAAAGCCAGAGCTTCATTACTTTATAACTTTGTGATTCTGGTCTAGTCAGCTTCTCTGGGCCTCAGTTTCTTTATCTGTAAAATGTGAGTAATGGTATCTGTCTGTCTAATTTGCAGGATTATTAGGTGTATTAAATGAGGTAATTTAATATTAAGTACTTTGCAAATGTTTTATTCTACCTTTTGATTATTTGTGAACACACCTTCAATGGTTGGGGATTTGAGGTTTCATTTGCATAAGTTTCATGAATTCTTAAACTTAGGAGAATCTTGCTCTTTGAGTCTAACCACTTGGCTGGAGGTACAGCTCAGTGGGGTAAGTGCTTGCCGCTAAGCACTAAGGCCCTGAGTTCGATCCCCGGTCCCGAAAAAAAAAAAAAAAAAGGACCGGAGTCTAACCACTTGACTTGTAAGTGGGGAAATTCAGATTCAGAGATTCTATAACTTGATCAAGGTCTTAGAGCAATTAATGGTTCAGCAGGGATCTGTTATTTGTTCTTTTAATGTATATCTCCCAGTGTGTATCAGCTTTTGATAGAGTGTTGAGAAAACAAACACAATATTTGCTTTAATGGACCCAACAATTCAGTTTGCCATCCTTAACATTCTCTGAGTTCCGTCCAGGTATTGATCTATAGCTTTCTTGGATTTTTCCAGAGGAAATATTTTTGCTAAAAATTATCAGTTATAGAATACCATGTAAGTGTGTAAGCTTTATAAATACTATATTTTAGCTTTTTAAAATTTGGGTTTGTTATATAAAATTTATCGCTTGCTTTGTTTTGGTGCAGTGGTAGTAAATAGTACCAGAGCAAACCGCTAATATTTTTCAACTTATTTCTATGAAAGGATCCTTCTAAAGTTTTTTTTTTTGTAAATCAGTATTATAAAGTTTTGGGAGAGCTGTGAGTTTACCTTTAGCTAGCTCTGTGACCTTGGATGAATCACTTTTCTGTACACTTTATTATGTTCTTTAGGGTAAAGAATCTTTTTTTTGAGATGTGTAATTTATATTATATTAAGTGCTCTGAGAAGTCTTAAGATAGAGGAACTAATTTTAACTGTGTTTAACCTGATGTTTTTCAAACGACAGTTTTTTAAAAATAAATGCTTTTAAGTCATAGGTTGATTCCTGTAAATTGTTATTTGATGACAGTTTCATATAGCTCATCTGATACTTTCTTTGACAGCTTTCTTATTTGGCTTTAGGTTTGGTTGTCTGCCTGGAGAATAATTTTTATGAAATTTCAAGGTTTTAGCTCATTATTATCAGAATGACTAACAGTGATTTTTCACTGTTTTCTTTAGAAAATTATTTTGCTTTAATTGAAGGTTTTTCTATTTGCTGAACTGAACTACTTACTATGTCTGAATCTGTGCTTTGGCAGTCAGAGAGGACTTACCTTTATCTGAGTATCAAAGGAGATTCTGTGAAGAGGGCAGTTTATTAGCACATAAATATAGAGAAAACAGTTATTTGATATTAGCACATACGTTTCTCATGCAGTGTGTGTTATTTCTGGCAGTGATTATCACTAGAAAATACTCAAATGTTCTTGGACTTTTACTGGGAAGAATTATTGGTATTTTGATGCCGTTTTCCTATTAGCTGTAATGGAATGGAACTTTCTAGTTTCTGTGATGCTTTGCTTAGAAGGGCCATGTATATCCATAGGGTTGGGGTGGGGTACATCCCTGTAATCCCAGCTGGGGCTTATCCCAGTTGGGAGGCTAAGGCAGGAGAATTGCAGGTTTGAGCCCAGGTTGGGAGACTTAGTGAGACTGTGTCCCAAAAGAAAAAGGGACTGGGAAGGAACCTCAGCACTCCTTGGGTTCCACCCCTGGTACAGTGAAAAAGAAAAAAAAAAAAAAAAAAAAAAAAAAAAAAAAAAAAAAAAAAAAAAAAAAAAAAAAGAGAAGAAAAGGAAAGGAAAGGAAAAGAAAAAATTAAAAAAATGCCTTATAGTTTGGAGATAATTTGAGGAGAATTGAAGATGCAAGGTGATACCATATTTTTAGGCAAAAATCTACTTTATATAATTTAATAGTTGATACTAGGTTTAAAGTTACTGAGATTCTCATTAAGAATAAAAATAAAGATGTGAGCATGATCAGCAAGTTATTTTTTTCCAAGAAAACCCAAATAATACAAAAAAGTACTTCTGTGAGATGATCCGTTTGGCTAGGAGGCTTTTTTCTCTATTGGCCTTGGTTAGTCATTGTTGTATCACAGTTTTACCCAAGTTACACCAAGTAGGTTAATGGGATAAGCATCTTCCTCATTATTGACATAATTTACTGGGAGGTGTAACTTAAGTATACATATCCAATTTAAAGGTACTATATTTTGATGGTCTGAGAAAACTGACAGCTGAAATCGAGTAGCATGTAGTCTTAGCTACATGCTATACAGTCTTTATTTGTAGATTTAACCAGCCATGGATCAAAAATGGGGAAAATTGCATCTGTATTGAACATGTGTAGAGCTTTTCCCTTGTCATTATTCCCTAAAAGATACAGTATAACTCCTAGTTACATAGCATTTACATTATATTAGTTATTATAAGCAATCTTGGGATGATTTAAAATATTCAGGGAGCTATCGTAGGTTATATGCAGACCCTGATTTTATATAAGGGACTTAGGTATCCACAGATTTTGGTGTCTAAGAGATGTTGTATGTGTGAGATGGCAGGGAGATTGCCTGGAGCCAGCCTCGTATGGGTACAGAGGGATGACCATACTTTCTTTAAGCCAGTTTTTTTGAGCTATAACTTATGTATGATAAAAATCTTCATTTTAAAAGCATTGAACTTAGTGTTTTTAGTATGCTCACAAGGTTGTGTAACTATAATCACCTCGGCTGGGGATATAGCTCAGTGGCACAGCACTTGTCTTGCAAGCATGAGATCATGTGTTCGATTCCCAGTCCCACCAAACAAAACAAAACAAAACAAAACTATAACCACTCTATTTTATTTCAGAACATTTCAACACCCTCCAAAAAACTCCATAACTTCTTAGCAGTTACTTCCCATTTCCCCTTTCCCCAAGCTTCTGGTAGCTACTTCTGCCTCCATTGATTTGCTCATTCTGAACATTTTGTAGAAATAGAGTGCAATATATGCTTTTTGTGTCTAGTTTCTTTTACTGTAATGTTTTTAAGGTTTATGCATTTCGTAGCATGAAACTATATGTACTTCATTTATTTTTATGGCTATATAATATACCATTGCATGGTTATATGAAGTATTTAAAAATGAGTGTGAGTTTGATTATTAAAGTCTACCTTGAGAAATTATTTTTGGCTTTTGAGATTACTGAAATAAACAGTAAATTCTAAAGTTCTAGTTTTGCTTCTTGAGAAGCATTTAGTAATTCATTAGCATTTCCTATTTCTGTATATTGACTTATGAATAGCCCTGTTTCAGTCAAACTTTATTAAATTTTAGTTAAAAACCTTTTAATTAAATTTATATTCATGTCTACTAAGTTCATATTTATCAAGTTCCTCTCTAGAGTAGTAAGATAGAATGGGTATTAGGAATTGTGCGGTTCACCTTCATTTTATTTATTTATTTATTATTATTATTATTATTTTTGCTATTTTGAGAGAGGGTCTATGTAACTTAGGCTGTCCTTAAACTTATTATGTAGCCAGGCTGGCCGTGAACTTGTGTTGATCCTCCTGCCTCAGCCTCTTGAGTGTTGGATTAGAGGTGTGTGACACCATGCCTAGCTTCTTCATTTTATAACTTAGAATGATGAGCTACTAACCAAGCGCCAGATAGCCGGTAATTTTATATGCAATGCTTTTCTGTATATACTTCATTTTTTCTGGGTGTTATAATAGTTTTTCAAATGATACTCCTTTGTTTCTTTATTTTGGAGAGAGGATGTCACTGTTGGCCAGACTATTCCAGCCTTCTGGTCTCATCATCTTGCCTCAGCCTTGTGCATAGCTGCAACTCCAGGCACTAGCCAGCACAGGTTGCTGATCAGTTTTGCTAGAGAAAAATAATGTAATCTTGGAGTTTGCAAGTGGTTGGTTTGTTACAGTGCCGGAAATAAAAACAAACCTGGATTTAGGTGAGGAGAGGAGTATTGCAGTGGGAGAACATGCTCACCATAGCGTCTCCAAGTATCTCTAAAAGTCCAATAGAAAAGGCTTCTTTCATAGGGAGACATCAGAGGCCAGCAAGAACTTTGTGGGAGTGAGGACCAAGTGGGAGGGCAGAAGCATGTTCAATGATTAAGACTAACTGGAAAATTAGTTTTCTCTGCCTTCACCGGATCCTTGGGATGAGGAAGTTGTATGTGTACTTGCATAAGCTTAGGGCGAGCTAAACTTTATGGGCTGGTGGGGAGAAGAGAAGTCAGACTAACTGGTGAAGTCAAGTTGATGGGTAAATAATGGGGTGCTGGTAATGAGCACCTGTTAGTCCCCCTGTTTAAGTTAAAACTTGTCGCTTAGAGGTAGAGAAAGAGTCTCTGTGAAGTTGGTCTCATTAGGTTTGACTTGCTTATGCAGGTGCGACGAGAATAGTGACTGTAGAGATCTTTTAAGGCTGCTTTACTGGAAGCTTTTTTAAGGACTTTTAAATTCCTCTGAGGCTAGGATTGTCAAGATCTTATCATCAGGTTTCCCTGTAGTACCTATATGTTTGAGTTAATTCTTGTTGTGCTTTCCAGAATGTCCTAGAGCAGGTGGCAAACCTATGGCGCGGGTGCTGCAGTGGGCTCATTGAAACCTCTAAAAGGTTTGCCGTCACTGTAGAGTTTCTGGGCCTGCCAGGAAGTGACTACTTTTAGTCCACCTGTCAGGCTGTGAACTCTGTAAGCCAATACCAGGTCAAGTTTGCTAGATAGTTTAGAAGCATGGCTCCTAAAGTCCACTGCAGTTCCTCACCGTGTGTTACCAAATGAGCACCACTTTGAAAAATGACATTCCAGTGAAAAGCCTTAGTTTAACAGTTTTTCTAACTAGGAGGTAGATTCAATAAATCTATGCAAAGAACCACATTGCTGTGAATATTAGACTTCTCAATAAGAGTTTTTGAATTTTGGAGGAGATGGGGAGAAATGATAAATGTTTTATTTCAGTTTCAAAGCATAGCCTGCTTAAGTTGTGAGTTACAGATAGTTTGAGAAAGGGTTTCCTTGTATTCAGGAAATAGGACATGAAGTGTCAGCAGTATTTTAGACAAAACCCATAATCATCTTTTATCAGTTTATTCAGTCCTGTGTAATTAATTCTTGATCTGCTGGATCTGTAGTCTTGTGAACCTATCTACTTTTGCTAGCTTTTTGGAAATCCTGACTCTATCCACTGGTGTGGTCTCAAAGTTACCTAAATGATACCATCAAAATCCTGTGCCGAGAAGTACCTGGCACCGTTCTTCTACAGTAGTACTTCTTTGTTGGTAATAAGTACTTTGGCCTGTAGCTCATTTGCAAGAGTATTCAGGGAAGCATCAGAGTAAAACAGAAGACTACTTATAGATGACAAAAGAATTCAGGTAAAACAGAGCCAGGAATAGAAACACCTTGAGAATATACTTTTTTTTTTTTTTTTTGTGAGACAAGATCTCA
>PVLD010023958.1:0-26407 GCA_004027595.1 Dinomys branickii | reverse complement strand
GCTTTCTGCTGAGAGTTCCGCTTAAAAGGCTGTACAGATATTGGTTAGATACTCCCTACCTAGTGACCTGGGTGAGGTGTGTAAGACTGCTCCCCCACCCTCCCAGGGTTCCCTGCAGGTATAGGGATGGATCTCCTCCCCCACTCGGTGATCTGGTCGCGAGCGCCGATATCTCACCAATTATTGGAGTCCCTGCAGGCATGAAGGTTTCAAGGTGCCAGTCTATCCTTTGGGGCTTTCTGCGCGGCTCGCCCGATGCGCACAAAACGTGAGACCGCTGGGCGTCGCCGCCGCCAGAGAGCCGATCTCTGTCGGGAGTCGCCGGAGAGCTGCGCTGGGTCGGGGGGCGGGAGGGATCGAGCTGTCCGTATTCTCGGGGCGCTAGGACCCAGCAAATCCCTCTCTCCGCCTCCGGCGGCGTTTGGGGCCCTCCGCGCGGCTCGCCCGACACGCGCGAAACGTGGGATTGCCGGGCGTCTCCGCCGCTAGCAAGCCGACCTCTGTCGGGAGTCGGCGGGGGGCTGCACCGGCCCGGGAGGCGGGAGGGCCCTAGGCGGCCGCGCTCCCACTGCGCCTGGACCGATCCCAGCTTCTTCCCCGCGGGGATCGTCCCCGGCTCCCAGCGTCTGGGGCTTTCCCACGTCTCGCGCCGGCAGCCTGGTCCGCCCTACCACATCTCCCCCGGCATCTCAGAGAAATACGCCCAGTTTAAACTTCCCAGCCGAGGTCTCGGCATTCACGCTCGCCAAGTCTGTCTCGAGCTGGTGGTGTTTATTAAGGAGGTTCGCTCCCCTGCTGCTCACCTGGTCGCCATCTTCCCTGGATCTCGATCCTGTCTTAAAATATCTCACAGTTTGACCGTAAGTCATCACTTAAAACGAAGAGAAAACAAGCGGAGTTATGATAGGAAAGGGAATCGGGGGCCGCATGTAAGTGCTTAGTCCTGGAAGCGGTCGCGGGCCGGTTCTATCGTCACCCCTCCCCCGCTTCCTGCTCCACCACCCAGCCCGGAGAATTCAGGGCTGGCTGCCCTGGGAATGGGAGGAGCCTGCATCAGCCCTCAACTCTCTGACTCCTGAAAATGTGCTGCAAAAGTGATGTACTTTATATCTCCCTCAAGTCAGTGCTTTTAGAACAATACCGGAAGTCCAACATATGTTAACCATGTGACCTCTCACAGTGGCGATTTTAGAAATCAGCCCCAAGCAAGCCAAGCAGGAAGGTTGAATCAAGTTTTCCCATGGTTTTGAAGGCTGGCACCACAGCAGAATGGGCATTGTGTAGGTGACTGTGACTCCTCTCTGCTGATCAGGAAAGCAGCATTCATGAGCATCACCTTCACAACCCTTCCAAGGAGGATAGATGTCTTACATCATCATGTCTGGCTTTAGAAGGACATTTGAAATGTTCTTAATGAGAGATTTCTAATTTTCCCCCTAAGTTGCTTATTAAAGTAACAACGGACAGCTTGTTATATGCTAAGTCCTACTCTTTGCTTTCGTATCAGTTGATTTTCTACTTGAACAACTTAAAATATGTGTTTGAATGAGGCAGAAAGCACCATAACTTAACTCATAAAATACATCCTTTTCCCACTCTCATGTTATACATGGCTCATCAAGCGATAAGTGAAAACAACACCCTTAGCAACTCTCCAATTTCTCCTAATCTGTGAAATTTAAAACTAAATTGCATGGACAGCTGTATAGGAAGACCCTCCTCTGTGCCAGAACTGGTTGCAGCATGAGGTACAAAGGTGTAGAACTAAATTGGTTCAGTGCTAAGTACCTCTGCAGAGCCAGCATGGGCACTTGGGCTGCAGAAGGTAAACCCAGAGGCATTGTGGGACTGACTGCAACAACAAGGACCACAACACTCATGAGGGCCTCCTGTGGCCATTCTGCTTCAACCTTGCACCTGCATGGATTCTTCCCAACCTCTCACAGCACCTGAGGCTGGTGCTGTTACCCTATCTGAGCAGCTGGCCCAGGCCATCTCTACATCCCTCAAGGCAAAAGTCAGGTGACCAGGGAGGGCAGAAAGAGGTGGTACCCTCTGTAAGCCAGGGATGCTGGATTGGATGGAAGAGAGGGCCTGGCAGCTGCTCAGAACAACTCAGGGAGAAAGAAAACCTGCTGCCATCCAAGCAGAAACCTCAGTGGCTAGCATGTGGATGATGGGAAAGTGTGTTTGCAGTGAGAAGATAGCAGTGGTGTGCAAGTCACAGAGGCAGATTCTTTAAAGTCAGTCCATGGGGCTAAAGGGCTTTCAGAATAGCCTTGTCTTAGGAACTTCTAATGCGGGAAAATTACTTGAGTGCTTTCCTCTTGATGAAAGTGTTCCAGTAAGTCCTTGTTCCTGTAATTCTGGGGGGTGGCTGTGTAGGTGAGGTAGACACTTTGTACACAGGGCATTTTGCTATAAATAAAAAATAAATTCATTCCACCAGTTATTTAGGTCACCCCACTGTGTAGTAATTCGTCATTCCTGATTAGATAATTATTATATTTATGGTTATTTCGGTAAAACATTTAGGGTCCATTCCATAATGCAACTTATAAGTAGGAGGACTCCTTTTAGCAAAAAGGTTTAATACTTGCTGGTTTTGTTTTTTCTAGGAGGACTTGCGAATGCTTTGGATTTTGAAAATATCCAGCAGTGTGGTGCTTCCTCCCATTTGCCCCTGGAGAAACCACTTTCTCAGTAGATTCCAAACCAAACTAAAAGACACCTTCTCAGTCCCCTTGTCACTCAATACAGTCCATTTCATGAACAATGATGGAAAAATTTCTGGAATCCTCTGCCTCACTTCTCAACCTTTGGCTAGTGTGGAATCCACTGGGCTTTGGTCTTCATGGTTTCACTGGAGTCATCTATTAGCAAACCCCTTTCATGAGATACCCTTATGTTTTTCCTCAAACTATCACACATTCCTAGGAAGTCTTCAATGTGAAGAGTCTGGGTTTGAGTCATGGACTGACTTTCTCACCCACAACTACAATGAAAAATGAAACCACCATTATAAAACCACAGGTAAACTCTCCATAAGAGAGGAGTATCTGTCCCTACACATGGTTCATGAATTTGGTATCCTGATGTGAATGGAAATAAGGACACTGACAAGATTGGGAAGTCCAGCAGCCCAGGTAGAAGTAGTCAGAAGAGAGAACTGGGAATGTCCCCAGGTCAAAGAAATCTGGATCTACCATCATTTAAATTTGACCAGCACACATTTTATGTTTCAAAATATCACACTGTATCCTATAAATATGTGAAATTGTTATTTAAAACACATTATTATTATTTAAAACACACATTGACAAAAACAACATCTCTCATTTCTTTATAGGGAGAACATTCAAAATTCTTTCCTCTAGCTTCTTAAATGCACAGTATAAAGTTGTGATCTATAGTCGCTGTACTATGCAACAGCATGCCAAAACTTTCAGCTATCTAACTGTAATATAACATCCATTACTTAACTACAAGGACTCACTATAACTGAGTGCGCACTGATCAAACTTCCCCCATCTCTCCATTCTCTTCCATGCCCGTGGTCTCTGATCAACACTCTTCTGCCCTCAGTGGCTCTGAGATCAAATTTTAGGGTTCTGTATGAGAAAGAAATAAAGTGTTACCCGCCTTTCTGCACCTGGCCTCTTTCACTTAACAATGACTTCCAGTTCTACCTATGTTGTTACAAATGTCATAATTTTATTTTTTTATAGCTAAGTAGCATTCTGATTTTATATATATATATATATATATATATATATATATATATATATGCCATGTTTTCTTCATCTGTTCATCAGTTAAGGAGCACTTGGTTTTCTTTTTACATTTCCTGGCTGTTGTGACTACAGCTGCAGTAAATGTGAGCACAAATGCTTGTTCAATATAGCAGCCTTGTTGAAAACTAAGGATCTGTACATGCATGAGTTTAATTTTAGACTTTCCATTCTACTCCATTGGTCTGTGTGTCTGTTTTCATATCAATATCATGCTTCCTGCTTTATGTTTTTGCAGAATTTTGCTTTGGACTGATTGTGTGTGTGTGTGTGTGTGTGTGTGTGTGTGTGTGTGTGTGTGTGTATTTGTACATGTGTGTCAGTTTCCATACAAATTTTAGGATAGTATTTTCTACTTCTGGGAAGAATGTCATTAGTGTTGTGACAGAAATTAAATTTGTAAACTTCTTAATTTAGTATTGCTATTTTGAAAATCTTGATTCTTCCAATCCATGCACATGGGATTTTTTTCATATTTTTTATTCTCTTCAATGTTTTCATCAATATCTTTTAGTTTTCATTATAAAAAATTTTACCTCTCTTTGGTTAAATTTATTCCTGTATACTTTATTTTTTGTAGCTTTTGTAAATACTACTGCTTCCTTGATTTCCATTTCAAACAGTTAGCTATAGGTGTGGAACAATGCTCCTTATTTTTGCATGTTGTTTTTGTATACTGCAATATTACTGAATTAATTTATTTGATCAAATAGCTTGTGGGCAGAATCTTTGGGGGTTTCTGCACATAAGATCATTTCATCTGAAGATCATAAGGATTTCTCTTTTTCCTTTCCACTTTGGATGCCCTTCATTTCCCTGCCATGCCTGTTTGTCTGCCTGGTACTTCCAGGTCAGCCTGGAACTAAAGTAGTGAAAGGGGCCTCTGTGGCAGGTGTTAATCAGAGACTATAGGGCTGGAAGTGTGAAACCTCAAAATCTCTGAACACAATGATACTTTGTCAGGAGAGACACTGGCACCTATGACAGCATCTTCTCCAGGATTCCAGTTTAGATCCACTCCATGCACCCAAAATCATAGCTTTTATCCAGGCCTGACTCAGAGTCAAACCTCTGCCATCCTTCTCAGCCCTTCACTCCTGAGCACTCAGTTGAGCTGCCTTGATGAGCCTCTCAGTCATTAGTACAGATGTAATTGCAACTATCCCACCACGACTAAGGGCTTCCTGAAATCCTTACACAGAAACAGAAGAATATGAAACTCATCTGACTTGTTGTCTGATAGGGAGTAGCAGTGCTTTCACACTAGCAAAGCCTAATGCTTACATGGACTGAACATTATTTTCCAAGCCATGTAAAATTATGCCCCTGGTTAGATTGTGTATTTAAGGAAGTCAAATATTATTTAAATAACACATTTGACTTCTGCAAGCAAACTGGGAGTAGGAAGAAAAGAGCAGCCCCTGGGTAAGTACAAGTGATAAGCTGAAGGGAAGCCAGGAATGTCACACCTGTCAGCTCCTCAGCAGCCTACTGGCCCCGCTCCAGGGACACCACTGTGGTGCTTAGATAGAGTGAATGGAGGCCATGGTACATGGGACCCACAGTGGAGTTCAAAACCCAAGGCCCACCAGCTACCCTCTCCTACCTCACAGGACAGAAACAAATGCACAGAAGCATCCAACACTTAAATAAAGATGGAAAATCATGGCTATTGAGTATGTTAGCATCATCGTATGTAAAAATATTATACCAGGCAAGGGACAGTGAAACTCATTTTAACAATATGGCTTATTCTTTCTTATAATTTCATGGTGAATTTAAACTATTCTTCAGATCTCAGGGAGACCACTGCTATCTCTGTGACTGTTGCGTCATCCCAGCAGAGGAAGAGAGTTGTTAGGGACTGGATGCAAAGCTTTCATAGGCCCAGAGGGTAGCAGGGCTGTGTGTGTTAGAGCCAAGGCCAGGCCTGGATGGATCCTATTTCATTAAACAATCCAGCTGTGTGACCTTCTGCCAAGAAGCCCCTTCCCAAGCCCTGTGCCTCTGTGCTAGTGGAGACCATGACCTCAGGCCACCCAATGCTTTCAACTGTATGCAGCTTCCCAAAGTCCTGGGAGCAAAACCTCTCAATGAGCACGGGACCAGCAGCCAGTCAGAGCTGCGGTGACACTGCAGGGCTGTGGCACAGAAGAAGCACTGTTTCTGGTTGGTGATAGGCCATGTCCTCTTCTGCCCCTTCCTGCCTGTCCTACAGGTGGGAGGACAGGTTTCTCCTTCCTCAGTCCACATGACTTTCACTTACTTACACAGTAATTTTACTAGCCAGTTACCTGGCATGACTCTGTAGTAACTTACCCCCCTATTTTCATATCCAGCTAATGCACCATCGTTTGTGTTGTCCTGTGATATGGACACCACATCATCACTTCCTGTGAATGCAAAGGTTGGGTGGGCCAGTCTTCCAAACACACAAGCAGTTTTGTAGAACACCTTTTTTCTGCTTTTCCAGCTCTAAATTAGTAAGGTCGTGTGAGTTTTCCAAGTTGATTCAAGCCTGGAAGAGTCCTCATCAGTTTTCTTCTATCCAGGAGCACTGAGTTTCCTGGGTTTTCTTGATTTGAGATTGATGAGTTTAAGACTGAATGGACAGCGCTCACTGAACAATCACCTAGCACTGAGCTTCCAAACCCTTGTGGCCATGGAAAGTGCACTGCACTGAGGAGCTCATGGAACCTGCAGAAGGAGCTCCTATGAAACAAGTGTTTCTTCAGGTTGCGCCACTGTCCAAGCCATGACTTCACCCTGTCTTCTCTGGCATTGCGAGCTCTGTCAGGATGAGATGAGGTTTGAGATGGCAGGTCCCATGTGAGGGACTTATGCCACTATACACACACACACACACACACACACACACACACACACCCTTCCTTGCTGCGGGTGCTTACGCAGTGCAGCTGTGTGCCCTGCAAATGAGGGAAGTCAGGAGGCTCCATTTCATCCAATTCTATTAAAACTAAAGGCTCATGCATGCACTGTGCACCCATCGTCACATGCACTGTGATGATGAGCACATTTCTGTTTCAGGCCAGATATCAAAATGAACCAAACCCTTCACTCCTAATATTTTATCTTTATTGTGCCAGCCAGCTTTCCTTTACTGCGACAAAATATTTGAATTAATGTACCTGATGAAGGAAAGATTGATGGTTGGCTCATTTCAGCAGCGTCGGGCCCTGGGCTCTCTGGGGCTGGACTGAGGCTGCTTATCATGATGCCAGGAAGGGGAGGCTGCTCCCTACATGGCAGCCCAGAGGCACAGAAAGAGGTAGACATTCCAGTGTCCCCTCCAGGGCTGCACCCCAATACCTGACTTCCCTCCAGATCTCACCTCCTGAGCATCCCAGCAACTCCTTGGCACTCTGAGGATCAAGCCTTCAGCACCCAGATGTGGGGCAAAGTCCACATCCACACTTGAGCACCATGACAGGAACGACTTCCTACAGACCAGCTTCTGACTCCAGGTATAGCAAGCCTCCTTCCCTCCCCACTGACAGAGGCTTCCAGGGTAAGTTCTGGTGCCATGTAGTGGCCAAGATGCAACCTCTGTCGTGCTCCTCTGTGTCAAAACCTGGGCGGGTGCACTGCTGTGTCCTGAGGCCTCTCCTTTCCCGGCAGGTGGGTCCAGGTGTTGCGGTGTGAGTGACAGAGACCTGTGGGAATCTGCAGCATTGGCCTAAGGTAAGGACATCCCTAACTGGACTTCCCCTTCCCAGAGGCCAGGGAGGCCTGTGTCACCCTCACAACCCAGGGGGAGAAAGGACAGGGGGTGAGAGGAAAAAGCCAAAGGCACTGAGCTCAATCCTCAGCACTACAAAAAGAGGGAAAAAGAATTAAAATAATATAGAAATGATGCAAAATAAACTTTAGACACAAGTTGGATTTTGTCCCATGTCTGGCCACCAGTTCATACCCTGTTTTGGGAAATTATGCCTGATGGTGCCCTGCAAGAGCTAGGTACCCCAGAAGCTGCAGGAAGCAATCACAGGGCTGCAAGGTGCTGAGGCCCAGGGACCACAGAGGAAGCCCCCACCCCGGGAAGGAGGGATGCAGAGTGGGAGGTGAAAGGGACTCCTGCACGTGGCCTTTCCTGTGCTGGGACTCAAGGTAGAGGTTGGGTAGGGAGGGACAGGAGGCAGAGTTCCAGACAGAGGACCAGAGGAGCTGTGAGGGCACAGGCTACTCAGAGCACTTGGGGATACAATTCTGGAGAATCAGTGTGGGAGGCATCAGGCTGGGGGCAGCATGTCAGGCACAGGTGGAGCTTGAAAGCCACACTTGGCTCATGGATTCCTGCTTAGTACAAATTATAGGCAGAGAAGTAAAATATTGAATGTGTGAGTACAGGAAAGGCTGGATTAGAGAAGGGAGGAATCAGACACTGGGAGGCTGTGGTCTCCTGTCTGGTTTGGAGGACAGCCTGGAGCCGGGGCAGCTTCCATGAGGTGCCTGTCTGTGCCCAGGCTACTCGCCGATGGCATGGTGTGGCAAGGAGGCCACCAGCTGCAGCTTCAAAATGCTAACACTCACTTGGAAACATAGCACACCGAGAAACTCAGATCTTTCAGGGATTTCTGCCCTGGAGACAAGTTCCAGTTCCCATGAGTGTCAGTCTGCAGCTCTCAGTCCTAAATGGAAGGGGGCTCTGGGTTCTCCTCACTTTGCATCTGGGACTGAGCAGTTCCATCTTCAGCTCCTTGTTTTAGAATGTGTAGGCCACAGTCTTCAAACAGCAATGGGACAGGACCCTCAGGGCACCAGGGCCGGACGCTCTTGCTCCACGTTCTGGGAAGGGCAGTATCTGCAAGAATGAAGGTGAAGCAGCAGCAAAACCTCAGCCTCTCAGCAGTGCCCTGTGCCTGCATCATGTGGAGAAGGAGCTGGACTCGGAGATGAGCACTGAGACCCCTAGACCCTGCCCGCCTGCCTTCCCCCAGCCACCTGTTTCATCGTTCCTCCCGCGGGGCCTATCTAGTCACCACTGTCCATGACAGAGGAGGTGGGCAGGCGTCCAGCAGATCAGGAAAGGTGGTGGGAAGGCACCAGTTAGAAGATCAGGGCCAAGAAGCACAGAATTTTGCCCTGGCAGCGGGAACTCACGCAGCAGGCTTGGCACAGGCAGAGGTAGGGATGCAGGCGGGTGGGTCCAGGTGTTGCGGTGTGAGCGAATGCCTTGGAGCTTGTGTCAGAAGCTCAGTCCCCAGTGCAAGGGTGTTGAGCTGGGACCCTGAGAGTGGTGGGTGGTGAGGCTCAGTGTATGAACTGGGCTGTGCCTCCATCCAGGCATAGGCTCCTCACACAGGGACAAGTACCTCACCCCCTGCTTCTTGTCTGCTCTGTTCCTTTACTTTTTCTTCCTGGGATGATGCAGCACCAAGGCCCTCAGCAGGCACTGTGATATCAGACTGCTCAGCCTCCAGCACCATGAGAAATAAAAACATCTGTGCTCATGCATGGCTCAGCCTGGGGTGTGTGGTGACAGCCACGGGAGAGGTGCTAACATAAGGCTCAGGGAATGATGGTCTTTGACATCACACTAAGGGCTTTCAACCTCAGCCCACTGCCCTATGTCCCAAGGGGCTTCATAGTGCTGCGCACACAAGGAACCCACGTCAAAGGGTGAGAAATGGTGCACCCTGAACACGCCCCCTAGGGAGTGCCTCCCCAAGAGATTAAAAGATCTCAGTAATCTACAGGAATGAAATACATTTGTATTTGTTAACCAAGCCACTTCCCAAGGTTGCTTGGTCATTAGATGCTTTTTTCATGTAAAGCGTTATTAGCTACTCTGAACTGAGCAAAACAACAAGAACATTGAAGACTCATCCCTTGGGTCCTACTCTAGGGGACAGTAGGAAGCCCTCAGAGGTGGGCATGCCCATATGGTGTGGTCATCCACAGAAGGCTGGGCCATGGTCTGGATAATGTCCCCCTGGTATTCTGCAGTTTGTGGTGATACTGCAGAAATCCCAGCAGAGATATGACCTCCCTTTCCACACATGGTGGTTTGGCCAACAGTGAGTGTGTAAGTATGGATGTACATGGGAAAGCTGGGAGAGATTTTCACATTCCACTATCACTGCAGAATGCACCCACACAGCATCTGGTCCATGGAGAAAAAAAGACAGAGGTAGGCCCAGACCCACCCAGCAGCAGAACCAAGGCCAGCATGCCCTGTGGGGCCAGCCAGGCCCACTGCCCCAAGACAAACGACACCAAGTTCTGCTGGAATCTCATGCTATATGTTTAAGAAATGAAACCACTTGCTGCACTGAAATGAAAGACTGGAAACACGCACCTAGTCTGGACTATACTGAGGAGGTAGCAAAACTGCAGGGCTTGCAACATACATTTCAACTTGTGGAGCAAGGGAGTAAAGAAAATAATGTAAGGCCTAGTGGACAGGAAGTTGAACCAGAAGCAACTAAGCCACAGGTCCTGCCTGGAACCTGAGAGCTCTAGCTCTCTATGAGGCAGGAGATACGTGAACATGTAAACAGAGACAGGCCAAGTGAGTGTGGATATAGGGCCACCCAGGACCTGTGGCCCTCCCTACCCTCTCCAGCAGCCAGGCCTCCTTTCTAGGCAAAACGCTAGAAGGCATTTCCCTCAAACCACTGAGAGGCAACTGGAAACTGTGCAGATGCTAAAGATACCGAGGTGCAGGGATCACAGCAGGGCTGCACGCCAAGGTTATGTCACAGTGAGCCCATGCCCCACAGGGCCTGTCCATGCCAGGGCTCCTGACCACTGTCCACTTCCTCTTTGAAATGACACCATGGTCCCTGGACATTAATGAAACCTTCTAAAAGAAGATGCCAGCAAACCAGCAGGGGAAGTAAGCCAGCCTGGGAAACAAAAAACACAATGCACCCTCCACCCACCAGTGTAACTCTGATCAGAAGGGCTGGGGTCAGAGGGGAGGACACCCAGGAGCTGGGGACGGGGAGGGTGCTCACTTGCAGTGACCTGAGCTAGAGGGACACGTGCTGGAACTCACCGCTGGAAGGAGGAAGCAGAGTCGCCTGATACTGCCTCTGTCCTGCAGCCGTGACGGGAAGTAGGAGAAAGCTCCCCGAGAAAGGGAGAGAGAAACAGAGCAGAGAAAAAGGAGGAGCGGCGACCCTGGGAGAAAGCAGAAGCCAGACCTGTCCTCGTGTTCCACGGGGTCACAGTCACCTGCTTCAAGAAGGTCCCTGTGGCCCCATGGGGCCCCTCCAGGCCCCTCTGCTCCTCCTGGTAGGAGCAGCTCCCAGGAAGAGCAGGGAGGAGCTGTGGTACAGGACGCTGCTGCCCTCTGCTGGCAGTTGCTCCTCTCCGTAATGTCCGATGTTCCCTGGCTCAAAGGCTGCAGGGCAGGGCCAAGAGGAGGGCTTCCCGCAGCAGGGACAGAGCCAGGTCTTCAGGGTGCACAACTCCTCCTGCAGGCAGAGCTGATCCCTGCAGGGCCCAGCCCCGCTGCAGAGCGCAGAGCGGGCTGCACTAGAGCGCAAGCCTGTAGCTCCTAAGCAGGCGCGTGCTGCCCTCTGCTGGGCTTCGTGGTGAGTGCAACATGCGGCCCATCCTGGACCATACCTGCACCCTGATGTTCGGGGGACACCAAGAGGGGCTGGGGACCTGCAGTACCCACTGACCAGAGCCCACGTGCTCCTTGATGAGTCTGTTCTTGGAGTCCTCGTCTTCATGTGTGATGTCTCAGCCTCTCAGCCTCTCCTGTTTAGGGTGCGGGCTGCCCTCTGCACAGACCTCACATATGTACCAACTCTCAGACGCTAAAGGTGGCGTCTCCATCAGCTCCTGCACAGTCTGGGCTCCCTGGGTTTCATACCTGCAGGACACGCACACTCACACCCGCAGCAGGTCCTGGGTGTCTGTTTTTCACGGCCACCTAACCCTTCTTGCTTGGTGGCTAACACATCAACCTGCTCACAGGGCTGGGCTGGCCTCAGTGTTGGGGACCACTACAAAGTGGCTTTGAGCAGGATTTAATATTAACAAATTGGCTTTTCATATTTATTTGGGAGTTGTCTGAGTCTTAGGCACCTTGTGTGCAGATGGGCAACTGATTCATAGTAAATGAACCTCTATGCGTCACTGGTCACTGCTGAGGCCTGTATTGGCCTGTGACACTGTGATGCCTCAAGGACAATGTGCCCACACCCGAGTATGCCTGGGTCCCATTCCTATTAACTTCTAGGAAACTATGGCTGCAGGCATCTCAGCCCTGCTGTGAAGGCCTTCCTGGAGATAACATAGTTCTCCTAAATTAATATAATATTACTTGGAGGAGTCCTTGAAAGAATCTCCAAGTCCTACCCAGATTCCTTGAAAGGATTCCCAAGTCCTTCCCAGATTCCTGCCCAGATTCCTGCATTTTCTTCAGGATTCCCCCTCCCTTATTTGTAAACCTAATAAATATGGGAGGCGACCCAGAAAAGTCTTTGGCTAATTCAGAGAATATAGAAACTGTAAAAGAATTAGTCCCTCCTGGAAGCCCTGAAATCATATTCCATTGTCTTTTATGCCTTCATCCATCCACTTGCTTGGGAGATGGTGTCTGACCAGCCTGCAATAACTTAGGGTTATTTAACCTGGTCTTCGATACTCAGGAAGGTCCAGCAGGTGGGTTCTGCTTGAAGACTCCATATGGTGCAGCTAGAGTGGATGGAGCTGAACCTACTGGGTGTCCAGGTGGGCAGAACCCCACCAGGGTCCACTCAGCTGGAAGTAGGTAGTGTTGGCTTTGGCTTGGAGCTCAGTTATGGCTGTTCCCAGAGCACCTCCAGGAGGCCTATTGGGCACAGTGGCCTTGGGGCCTGGACACTCACAAGGGCCTGGGGTCCCCAGGATGAAGACCCAGGAGATGATATGGTGGTGGTAACCTCCCTAAATGCCTGGGGTCACCACCTCACAGCACCCCAGGTCAGGGGGCGGGGACATGGCCCCATCCCAATGCTGGCTGTGGAGCTTCAGGGCCATGTGTAAACCACTTTGATGTGAAATCCCATCTTTGGAGAGAGGTCTAAGTGTCCAAAGCACTCACCCTGTGTCTCACACTGGACTCCAGCTCTTTTTGTGCACAACATACAGACATGTAAAATACTTAACATTTGTAATGTCAGAGCAAGACCCTGCTCATAGAAACAAGAGTTCTGGGCTTCCCTCTGGGATGCACGGGTTGCAGTGACCCCAGGTCTGAGTGACTGGTGACTCTTCAGCCCACCAAGAGCCCAAGGGCCTGGTCCTGAGGGACCAAAAGATCAACCTGCACCCTGAGGGCTGTGGCTGAGGTCCTAGACTAAGGGAAGAAGGGATGGACACAGGGAGCAGAGGGACTCGGCATGCTTATCACCCCCCCAAACATCCCAGGGAAGAGACCCAGAAGGTGACTGAGGTCACTTGAGATCTTCATTGGGGCAAACTGCAAGCCCCTCTTTCCCGGACACTGAGTGAGAGCCACCACTGCTTCACCTGTTGCTCTGCCCACCAGCCTGCACCCTCATGGGCCTGGCAGGCCTGGCGGTGGAGCCCACCAGCCTGCACCCTCATGGGCCTGGCAGGCCTGGCGGTGGAGCCCACCAGCCTGCACCCTCATAGGCCTGGCAGGCCTGGCGGTGGAGCCCTCTAACCAGTGGGTCTCTCTGGACTGCAAGCCTGGGAGCAGACACTGGGCACTGTTCTCTCCCTTGCCAGGGACTGGTGTTGGTAACACCATGGCCAAGAAGGCTGGAGGCAGGGCAGAGGGGACATGGGGACTCGCAGGGGTCCCACCTCCCTGTAGGCCTGGCTTTTGCACCCCAAAGCCTGTGGTGTGCTGGCTTTTGCTGCTCATCCTTAGCACCCCTGACAGTGCTTCGAGCGTGCAGGGCATTGAGATCCAGACCCCAGTGGCCAGGACAGCAGGACTTCCCCCTCTGCCCTGGGCATCCAGGAAGGCAAGGAGGGAAGAGTCACAGAGCACAGGGTTTAGGGCTCAGTGGCCCTGTTCTGTGCAACCATGGTGCCACCAAGCCACCTTACGAACTCAACCTCCTGGAATGACAAGCAAGCCCAGCACCAGGCAGCTCTTTTCTGTTCTAAACACTGCACCCCAGGGTAGGAGGAAGAGGACCCAGCTGACCTGCACACACAGACAGCTCTGGGCACCCTTGGCTGGGAGCTGGGTGCACCTGCCCGGGTGTGGAGGTCCTGCCCACCCTCTGACCCAGGGTCTCCTTCTCGGGTCCCGGCTGGTGCTTTTCCCACCAGCTCCATGCACAGATGCACTTTCCCTGTCTCACGAGGGGCCCAGGTCCTCCATGGGGAGACATGGACTGGAAGCTCTGTTCATTTTGTCTTCAGGGAAGGTGAGCCAGGGGAAGCGGCCCTGCAGGCACTATTGTGGCCTAAAGCTTTAGCCTAGACTGTACAGGCTCCATGTTTTACCTAGCAATTACCCCTGCTGCCCAAGACAACCGTAGTTAGGCAAAACAAACAGGATCAGAACAAGGAAATGTTCCTTGAGAAACAGTTGACCCATTTCCAAGGGCACCTAACAATCCGTTGAGATGATCAATAGCTTATGCCTGTAAACCCCTGCAGTTTGCGGTTTTTGCCTTTAAAAGCCCTCTGTAAATCAAACTCGAGGTCTCAGCTCAACTCTGAAACAGGGGTTGATGCTGGGGCCACTGAGCTCAGCTAATAAAAAGTGCTACTCCAAATTCTAATTTGGCTCTTTGGGAGTTCTATTGTTCATGGACCGTCACAGGCACCAGCTTTGCACCCAAGGGTGAGGCCACCAAGCTGTGCCCAGTGACTGCCTCTGTGTGCAGCCTGACTTCTGTCCCAAGGCACAGCCAGCATCAGGCCAGCAACCTGGGCCCCTCCTGCCCTGTCCATGTCCAGGAGCCACCGTACTGGGTGGCTGTGTCCCCAGCTATTTGCTCTTCATCTCCCCAAGATCCAGGTGTCCCAAAGGGGCAGTCCTGTCCTAACCTAAAGAGTGGCTGAGTAGGTCCAGCCCCTGTCTGCCCCCAAAGCTTCCTCTGCATCTCAGAACCACAGGACCCAGGAGGAGCTGGTGCAGGTTTTTATTTTGCAAGGCAAGGGCAGCTGTGGGCCCCATGCTCAGGTGTGGCTGAGATCAAGAAGAAAGGGGGAGGGGACAGCTCGTGAGTGTCCATGCTGCCCGGAGAAGACCAACAGTGCTAGGGCACCGAAGAGACTGCTGAAGAGTTAGGGCTCCTTCATGGAGTTGAGGACCTTGCCAGAGAGGGCTGGGGTAAGGGACACTCAGCATGGCCTGGTGTAAAGCAGAATCTCAGGCATCATGACAACTAAAACTGGTCACAGAGATGTAGTCCTCCCAAGGCCTGTTGTAGACCACGAAGTTGCAACGTTGATTCTGCCAAAGGAAGAGAGAGGGGTGGTGAGTACAGCTTCAGGAGAGAGGGAAGGCACCTGCCATGGATGCCAGAGAGGAGGAGCGGTGGAGGGGAAGTCCCCGCGTGGCGCTGTCCCCTGCTCAGGGATCCCTGGTCCTTGTCCTCCACAGCCCCCAGGGAGCAACCACGCAGAGCCAGGAGTCCAGAGAGTGTAGGCAGGGCAGGTGCTTTCTCCTCCCAGAGCCTCTACCTCAGCCTGGGGTGGCACTGAGAGGCACCCAGGGGAAAACCATGCCTGGGGACCCAGAGACAGGTGGGGTGGGCAGGGTGACAGAGAAGCAGTGCAGAGAACTTGGCCTCCAGGGACCCGGCTGTCAGGACAGGCTGAGGTTGAGGGCAGCATGTGGACTCAGACCTGACATGCTCAGCCAGGGTCTGGGTGCTGGGACTCCCAGAGCTCCCTCCTCACCAGCCCAGCAGGAGCACCCCAAAAGCAGGGATCATCTCCCAGTACCCCACTTCCCAGGGTCCTGCTCAGCACCCCAGTCAAACCTGTGTGCACAACCCAGTTCTGCACCAATGTTCACACAGATATACTCACATTCACATACACTCCTCCCCACATGACCCAAAGGGCACACACGCCTTCCACGATACACTCGTGTATCTCCTAGTCACACAGGAACACATGCCTCACAACCCCCACTACATGTGTGATTGGCCCAGGCCACCTCAGACCCAGACCTTCAGCAGATCTTGCTGTTGGAAGGGACAGTTGGCCCGGTTGGACTGGGACTTGGCACATGTGGTTCTGCCGATCTCCATGCTCAAGTAGTAGTTCGTTCCGGCTGTGACCTAGGGTAGAATGAGCAGAAGCCACTCAGCGATCCATCACCCTCACACAGGGAGCTTCCTGCTGTGCTGGAGTCACTGTGTTTCCCAGGGCTCGGCCTGTGCTCTTGAGCAGCCAAGTTCACCCCTGTGGGAGTCAAGCCATTCCTTCCTGAGGGTCGGATACAGGATGTGTTTGCAACTTGTTTCCTTCCAAACTCAAAGAATTCTTGTGCAGCAGAGTAAGAGCAGTAACAGGGAAACAGCAGGCATCAGCAAGGCCTGGATGTGCTAATGTACCACAGGACGGGAGGCTGCTGTGGGGAGCAGCTGGGCTGTCCAAGAGGCAGGGTGGGTCCAGCCCTCAGTGCAGGCTCTATGCCCAGCCCTGGGTGCACTGGATCCTGGCACACACACCTCCTCCAGGATCCAATCTTACCTTAAGCCCCCAGTATGGATCAAGACTGTGCCCCCAGCTGGTGGACCCCAATAGGCCAAGGTCCCAAGCACAGAGCACCTGCTTCAGTGGAGAGGAGGTTGAGTCAGGACAGGCTGCAGGGCCCAGGAGTGTCCTCAGTAGACACTGGCCACACTGTGTGAGGCTCTGTGGGTGACTGAGTGTGAGTGTGGCTTCCTGAGGTCAGCCTGGTCCTGGGCAGGTCTTCAAAGGCAGGCAGTGTCCACTGCAGGGTGCATTCCCATGATCAAGAGAATCCCCCTAACCCACACACAGCTCCACGTGCTATGGGGGGTCCAGGAGCAGAGCCCAAGTGGCCATGGGAGGGACAGGCCCAGGGCCCAGGACACCCTCTGTTCATCCCGCTCCTGCTCTGCAGATCTGAGATTGTGTCAGAGCCTGGAGCTGAAGGACAGGGGTATGGAGGTCGGGAGAGGTGAGAACAGGTGTGGGGTCCTCGTTCCTGCTCTGTAGTCACTTGGTTCACAGTTCATGTGGACCCTAGTCCAGGCGGTGGTGATCAGCATTGAGCTGGGGGACACTGACCCTGTCCTGGCACCTGATCCCTCTGCCAGCTGGGATTAGAACAGTCTCTAAGGATGGGAGCTGCCCACTGTGCCCACCAGGACCCAGACCCTGCTGCAGATGAGATGCTCCAGAGACAGCTACAAAGGGCTGGGGGGGTGGGAGCAGGGATCCCTGCTGGGAGGGGAGTTGAGGTCTGTCTGCAGAGTGCAGTTTGGGGGGCACCTGGAGCGCAGTGGGCAGGGTTTTGCTTAGGCACAAGACCCCCAGGGCAAGCCCATCCGTCACTTCAGCCCCAGAGGACACTCACCTGATGCTGGGCGCTGACCACCTCCACCGTGCGGCTGAGATACTGGTCGTTGTTGGCTGCATTGTAGACACTGAGGGCGAAGGCCACCATCTGCTGCACACCCTCCTTGTTGACATCCGCCTTCTGTGCAAAGCCCCCCGCTGTCTCTTGCTGGGGTGTAGAGCTGGCCGTATAGCTCAGAGCCAGGGCCACAGCCAAGGAAGGCAACAGGAGCAGCGGGACACACAGGGCCCGGGCCATGTCTGCTGGGTGTGGGGCTGCAGGGAGCAGAGGACAAGAGCTGCCTGTTCTCAGCCCTGCTCTGGGGCTGCAGGGAGCACAGGACAAGAGATACCTGTTCTCAGCCCTGCTCTTATCCCAGAGGGAAGCAAGTCCCGTTCTGCCCCTCCCTGCCCTGCCCGCCCCCCCAGCTTCCTTCCCCTCCATCCTGCTCTCCTCTCCTTCCTCCGCCACTGCTTTGCTGCTCCTAACCTCGCTCTGCTGGTCTCTATGAGGGCACCAAGTTCTGCAAGGTGAAAGGCCTGTGACCCCTCAACTCTACACACATGGAAATGGGGAAAAAACACTCTTGGCTTCATGGAAAGCTCTGAGGTCAGGACCTTCTTGAGCCCTGTATGAAGCTTGGAGAATCCCCAGAGCAGGAACACTATTCCAGAGGTTCCAGGAAGCCCAGGCCCTGCCTTGTCCTGAGGAACTCCTCTACCGAGCAGGAGTGAAGCCCCCCCTTTACTTGGGAAAGGACAGGGGTTCTCCTTAAGGACTTGTGATCAGTCAGTCAATCAACAGATCTCCCAACAACTACTCCCAGTTATGTGGTTCAGGCCAGAGCCAGGCACAGGTGGTTGATTCTGGACGGGACACCTGGCAGGGCAACCACGGAGCTGGGACACCAACCATGTGTGGCTTTTCTGGGTAGACAAATCAGGAAAGTAAAAATGACAGATGTGATCATTTTAATAAAATGTCTATTTAACCTTTACACCAAATGTCATTTCATGATACAGGACGATTCTTAATGAGGCACTTTATACTGAGTGTGTGTGTGAGGTCTTTGGAATGTGGGTGTTTGTGCCTTGCAAGGCAGGAATCCACAAAGACTGTTCCCATTTCCAGCCCCTAAGCCCTGTGTGGTGGTGGCTGAGCCCCAGCTTCAGAGCTGGAATTTGGGGGTGGGTGACAAGACCTTAGATCAGGGAATCATGGCAGCTCTACTGGAAGGAGAGGCAGGACTGGGGCAGAGGTGAGGGCACTGGACATTGGTCAGAGGTCTCTTGGGACTTGAGAAGATGAGAGGTTCTGCCTAGAGCAGGACGCAGAGCAAAGGGGACGCAGCCAGGGGCAGGTCTGGGGTTGGGGCTTGCCATCCTAGGAACAAGGAGCCAGGGCTCAGGGACACCCAAGCCCATCAGTGTCCACATCTCACAGCTGCAACTTTCCCTGGGTGCTGGTCATAGAATTACGGGATTTAGTGTTTGCTGGGCTGGATTTCAGTCTTGTTTTTGTTGCTTTGATGAAGAGGTCATCAGAGTCAATCCCCCATTCTTGCTCTTTGGAATGGGAATGTTTATCAGATGCTGCTATGTCAGTGGTACATGAGTTTCTTTTTTTATTTTTATAGGGGTTCACAGTTAAGAGTTTGTTTTGCTTTCAGAGGACGTGTTGGAGTGCTGAAACTGTTCCAATTTTGGCCACTCTTAGAGATGGACTAAATGTATACCACATAAAGAGATATATGTGAATCTTTTGGGGTGTGGGGGGCATGTTATGGTTCAGATCAAAAATAGCCTCCAAAGCCTGATGTTGAGAAGGTTCCCAGGGTTTATAGCTGAGCTGGTGTAAGGAGGTAGGGTCTGGTCAGAGGAGCCAGGTCGCTGTGAGCGTGGCCTCAAAGTGTGCATCTCCTTTCCTGGCTCCTCACTTGACTTTCCGTCTCCCCCTTGCCATGATATGTGCAGCTCTGCCTCCATCATGCCCTCCGTGGTGTAGCCCACCTACAATGGACTGCAGCACGAGCCAAGCAAACACTCCTCCTGTAAGTCGTGGGTGTCCAGTATTGTGTCCCAGTGATGAGAAAGTGACCTGGGCAGACCACCTTGGGAGAGGAGGAGGTGACGTTCAGCCAGCAGAACCTGGCTGGGCAGGGTAGCACCAGCGAAAATCAGCAGCAGGTGAAGGGAGGAGCCCCCTGGACCGTAAAAGTGGGAAAGGAAGAAAGTTGCCCAGAAGACCCAGCTGCATGAAGATGGCTAAAATAAACAGCAAAGTTTCAATGTAGAAGAAATGGCTTTCTATCAGAAAAGGCCATGTAGCATTTTTTTCGAAGCCAGAGAAGAGAAGTCAATGCCTAGCTCCATGGCTTCAAAGGAAGCCTATCTTGTTAAAGGCTTAACATAGCTGCTCACTTTAAGGTGACTCTGTGCCCTTCACCAGGCTGAACATCCTACAGCTCTTAAGAATTGGAAGACATCACTCTGTCTGTGTTCTGTAAACAGCACACCAAACCCGGGACCATGGCAAAGAGGCCCTGTTCTTTCAGGTCTGTGCAGTTTGCTCATGTGTGACCCCTTTGCACTTGTGTGATGTTGGTGAACCTCAGAGCTGATGAGAACAGGTTGCCTTTGCTCACTCCTTCACTCACTCATTCTGCTCCATGAGTCCTCTCTGCACTCATGGGCTTGTGGCCACATCATCAACGAAGACGGTTACCTGCTCAGATGCCCACAGCCTGGCAAGGTCTATGTGTACATGGACATTTTACTTGCAAATGAAAAAGTCTGATCAATTCTTTCTATAAGCAAAAGAGTGATGCATATTATGGATTTGTGAAGACCACTGTGTGGGCCTGGCAATGCCTTCCAAATGGACCAAGGATGAAGTGGAATGTTCTCATTTGTGAATGTTAAACCAATAAGGTTTAAAGAAAAACAAATATTGAAAGGAACAGTTAATGTGTAATTGCTTAATCAGCCTTCCATGCCTATATTTGGTTATTTGAGCAACAACTGTGAAGACAACAATGTGTGATATAACAATTGTTACTATCCTATCACTTTGTTTTGAAACTGTGTCATTTTTATTGTTTTCTATGCTGCTTTGTTTATACATTTGTTTTGGTTATTTTGGATTTTTTTGATTTTCTCTTTAAAATGAAAAACAAAATTTATATGTATATACAAGGATATCTGGAATAGGTATATTGCTGATGTCTGTGGTCAATTGAAAGGAACATTTAATGATTAAAATTTTCTTTTTTCTCGACCAATTTTGCATGCTTCTATCTGGTAATCAGAATGATTCATCTGAAGACAGTAATATGCAGTATAAGAACCATTGTTGAATTCCTACCATCTTGCATGGTGAAGCTCTGTATCATTTCCAATTTTTTTTTATTGCTTGTTATTGTATTTGTCTGATCAGTCTTACCTTCTTACATCTGGCAGACTGAGCAACTTCACTGAACATAGCAGTATGCAGTGTAGCAACCATTGTTAATTCCTATCATTTTGTTTTGAGGTCATGTATCTGTTTTGTGGTTTTGTGTTGTTTTTGGTTTTGTCTTCATTGTTGTTGTTTTGTTGGTTTTTTCTCTTTAAAATAAAAAATTTAAAACAATAAAGAAAAACAAAAGGCTGGGGATATAGCTGAGCAGCACAAGCACCTGCCTGGCAAGTGCAAAGTCCTGAGTTTGATTCTAGGTAGCAAAAAACAAAAAGAAAAAAAAAAACCACAAAGACTTGCATAAGATCACAGTTTCTGGGGGTGACCCTTTTCATGGCAGTGCAAACAACAGCAGAGACTGACTCCAAGCCAAAGGTCATGCTGGGTCACTGCAGGATGAAAGTCACTGAGACAAACCCGTGAAAGTGCCAGTGCTGGGCAGGGTGGCTGGTCCTGACTGAAATGTTGCTATCTGAACAACTGGGACTGATGATAGGGTTCGATGTTGTCAGGAACAGGCTGCTAAGCTTACAATAGCAAGAAGCCTGTAAGAGGGGGAGGGAGAAAAGGAGGGAGGGGGAACTTATAAGTAGGAGGAATAAAGGGTCATCTATGGTAAAATAAGATTATATTCTAAAGTAAAATGACTGGACTGATTCACTGAGGAAGAGGAAAGGTAAATGCATAACCACAAGCCTTAGGCAAATAAAAAAAATGTCTGAGTAAATTGCATAAGGTTTATGGAGAATAAAACTTATGAAAATAAATTTACAGTGATTAAGTTGTGACAATTCAACTTATTTAGAGTTTTCTAAAAATCCAGCTTTGGTGTACTCAGCTAAAACTAGAATCTAGCTCCTATGCTTAAAGTAATAAGATTTTCTTAAGATGCTGATCTGCTGTTAGTAAAATGTATAAATAAGAACTGGTCTAAGAAATAAAGATTTTATCAAGATTATTTCTACTCTCTTTCTTAGCTTTTTTATTACTTGGGAAAACCAAGCCATAAAAGAATTGAGATTTATTTAGGTGTCTTTCATTTTAAAGTCTGTTACATGGCCCTTCAAAAGTCTGGTCAATAAAGCTTTTGACATCTCTGCTGTTTGCACTCAGTAGCATTCAGAAGGGAAAATGCTGACATTCAGACAGCCCTGTTATTGAAATCCTGGTCTTCATTTGTTTGTTTTCATTGCTCATAATTGTTTTGTTGGTGTGTAATGAGGTGAGGAGTCCATATGTGGTTAGTGCTCTTTCCCAACCTCGTAAAAGGACTGAATGCATTGTTTGCCTTTTGTCAGTGCTGTCTCCGTCATAGCTGTTAAAGGCACTGCCACCCTGGTAATGGAAAAAACTGGACATTAACTGCCTAGAGGGCATATGTGTAGCCCAGTGAGAGCCCCCGGTCATAACATAATGCCATCAGTCATATTTGTCACTTTAAAATGCTACCTATAAAAAAAAAAAAAAACAACTGAGTGGCCTGGTCAGCTGTAAAACTCCCTTCAGATTTCATACCATGGTTGCTTTTTGTATTTTTTCAGCCACCCATCTGATTACTCTCTGAAGCATTCACAATCAGATTCATGGAAAAGCCTCAAATAAATACTGCAGACAAGTTGGTCCTTCAGTTGATTATCCTTGGTAAAAATTAGCATGAATAAAAATTATGTTTCTTGGTTCAAAATCTACTGAGCAAATGGAACTTGTGTTGCTCCTGTTGGTTTTGTCTCATATTGTTTTAAACCTTTGTAACCATTGTCTCTTACCATTGCTTAGAACTATAACTCCTAATAAAATGATCTGGCTTGATGCTTTGAGATTTACCCATCACCTAGAAAAACAGATCCAGGTAAGTTTAGACTGAGAGCTACTGCTCACCTCTTTGTTGACATGAGGCCACAAGGGCTATGGTACTCTCAACAGTCAGTCCCTTCCCTTCCCTGCAAGGGAATACCAGCACCAGGCAAACACTCCAGAGCGAGGACTATGAAAACACAGCTGTGGTAGGGCTGAGCAGCAAGTTCCTCTGGGGAACTTTGAGAAGACAGGATGAAGTAAAAGAAAGCCAGAGAGCTGCCCAAATGGGATTACTTGTGTCTTGTATCCAAGACATACAGCTGGAGACTGTGAAGGAAGACTCTTACTGATGACCGCCTGCTGGCAACCGTCACAAAGGGCTCTGCCAGAATCATAGGTTCTTCCCAAGCCAGTTTGAGGCTGATCTGACACATCTGCCATTGAAGAGTCCAGACTTGAATGTTGACTGGTAAGAGCAAGTTTATGGACCAAGGACAGTGCCAAGCTGGGTGCATGATGGTAAGGGAAAAACACTAATGCCAAAATGAAACAAGATTCCCACACAGGTAAACTAAAAGAGACCACTGGTGTGCAGTGAATTACCTGTGACCCACCTATCAGTCTCTCACACATCGGTAGCACCCTTGATGTAGTGGAATTGTTGCATCTGGTAGGTCTGGAGTCTAGGGATCCCCACACTCACCCTAGCCAGGCTTGTCTTCCTCTCTGATGTAGAAAGAGGAAGAGGAGATGGAAGACAGACCAGTGCAGAGCACATTCATTACAGGTATTGCAAGAACAAGTGGTATAAAGCCACTCTGAGGAGAGGGGGTCCAGAGCTGGTGCTTTGGTCCTGTTTTATGAAATAGAGGCCTGGTCTCCATCCTTTCCAGGGGTCACTACTTGATTGGTTATTGGACTTGTTGCCAGGGGGCCAGGTTTGGTGAGCTAACAGGGGAATTTTAAGGGGAGAATAAACTACTTAAGGGGAGCTTAAGAGGTTCAGTACCAGCTACACAGCAGGTATCAAACCACAAGATGTCAGCTAAGGTACTTGCTGCAATGCAGAAGCTATTTCCTTTCTACTCCTCAGATTAGGCCAGGCTCCCTAGTCTAACCCTACCTGAGGGTCCCAACTTTCCCTACAGAGCCAATGTAAAGCTATAGTAATTTCTCATGGGCACAGCTGGGCAACTGCACTGTTAGCATGAACCACACTCTTACCCTTCTTTAAAAACACCAAGGGCCTTTCATTTGCTGTAAGAACACAGGGAAATAGTGAGCCTTGTTGGGATGCACTGTGTTGATGGCTGGTGGACGAGGGCAACATAGGAGGCAGTGAGAGGGAAGCTCCTCTCCCTACTGGAAGAAACAGTGGCAAAAGTTCTCTCCACCCTCTGTCAATATGGCAGACACCATCACCAATGCAATCTAGTCACCACCAGGATGGCAAGGTCAGACAGTATGTCCAGGCACAAACCGCCCACCTTGGTTGTGTGACGCTCATAGATGGTTTTGCCCGCTCTGTAATTGGGATAGAGGATGCTCTGGGAAGGCCTTGTTTATCAGCCCACATACCTTCCCCTGCATCAATGACTTCTAACAATTGGCATGTAGGAGAAGATAGGAACAGCTCAAGCTACCTACTGGGTGTTCTTACCCACTGGCTAGACTTTGTTTTGCTATTTTGATTTAATGTTTTTCTTTACTAATACTTTTTTTCTTTGTTTGTATTAAGTTTGCCCTTATTTTTCTAGTTTCTTCAGATTGGAATTTATATTACCAAGTCAAGGTCTTAATTATTGTCAAATATAAACATTTAAAAGTATAAAATTTATTCTCAGTCATGCATTGTGATAGGTGGTATTTTATTATTTGTTTATGGAGAGTCAAGGCCAGTCCTCACTGTGTAGTTCAGACTGGGCTTCAACTCTCTATGTATCCCAGAGTGGCTTCGAACTCATAATGAACTTCCTGCTTCAGCCTACCAAGTGCTAGGAATATAGGCATAAGCCACCATGCTTGGCTCAGCAGTATTTTAATTTTGTTCTGTTTTGTGCACTTTTAATTTCCTGTAATGTTTCCTCTTTAACTCATAGATTATCAGAAGGTTTGGAGATTTTCCTGTTTCCCTTGTTTTCTACTTTTATTCTATTCTCACAACACAAGATACAGCCTATATGATTTTTGAGGGTGCACCTTGCTGAGGCTGGTTTCTTGGTAACTCATGTTCTATCTGGGAAGATATGCCCTTATGCTTGAAAACATCATGTGAGTTCTGCATGCTTCAGGGAAGGTTCTGGGCAGGCTGCTCAGATCCCATTGGTGGATCATGCGGGCTGGGTCTTCTACACCCTTACTGCATTCTGTCCACTGTACCTGTAGGTCACTAACAGACAGTTATTTAATCTTTATTTATTACTATGGGTTGTGCATTTCTCATCTAATTTCTAACACTTTTTATTTTCCTACTCTGAGGCCCTGTTGTTTGGTGTATTCATATTAAAGATTAGGTCTTTGCAATGCATTGACTATTTATATTTTAATATTCTTGACACTAGATTCTAAAGACCACAAAAGCAAGGACTGTGGCACACTCTCTTTAATGTTCAGTTCCTTAGGACTAGGAATTGCTCCTTAGTTCCTAGAGGAAGCCTGGCACAGAGGAGATATCATCTCTCTGGGTGTTAAGATGCTTTAAACATAAAAGATTTTCTAATCCTGGCATGGTAGCTCATGCCTATAACGCCAGCACTCTAGAAGGCGGAGGCAAGAGAACTCGAAGATTGAGCCTGTCCTGGGCAGCATAGCAATTTAGTCTGAACTTGTCTCAAAGTAAAAAAATAAAATAGAAATGGGGATCAGTCCTCAGTACCATGAACATTCTAAATTAGTATGCTTACTTCACAATGGAGAAACTGAGATGCAGAATATATCATAGTTGTTTATGGTCTCAGAAGTATCCAGGTAGGGAGCGTGGAGGTTTCCGTACTAACATATCTAAAATGTCCCCTGGTGTGTGTGTGTGTGTGTGTGTGTGTGTGTGTGTGTTGAGAATGAGACCAAGACACAAAAAAACAGAAAAGACCCCAAGTCCTGAGATGTTCCTGGCATCTATTTGTGTCCTCCTGTGCTTTAAGGTCCTGTCCAGTGCATGATTCTGTACATAGCAAGCAGTTTCTTCATCCTTCACTGCTACTTTATGACTCACTGGCCTTCAACTGTAGCCCCCTGCGATCCCACAGTCTGAGCAGAGGTCTTTCCCTGAGTTCTAGGTTGAATTTAATGATCTCAGAACACAGGATGCTTCCCACAGAGCCCTGGCTTCTGAGGCTGCCCATCATTCCTTTCCTCCAAAGAGATGGGACTGGGGCCCTGTTCAGGCCTCTGCTCTTACTAAGTGGCTCACTCATGGATGCAGTCCCAGGCAGCTGACCTTTGAGGCCACAGGAAACAAGTTAAGTGATGTGTGAGCCCTTCAGCTGGGCAGTGCCCGGTGCTATTCAGCCCTGACCTTCCATGCAACGTCGCAGGCCCAGGAACAGAGGGCTCTTTGTGCTCCAAGGTCCTTCAGCCAATGGCTCAGAGAGAGCAGAGCTTGTCAAATTCTGAGTCCTGCTCTTTTTGTCTTCTTCCTTTGTGTGCCTTGTTTGCTATTCCAGGCTGTGTACCATGCAAGAAAGTGTCACCTGCCTAAGTAGGGTGCTTCAGGAAGGAGGACAAAGATGGGCCTGCCGTGAGCCGTGTGGTTCAGGAGGGGAGTCGGAGAGACTGGATGCTGAGTCTGAGGCCACACAGGTTCTCACTACACATCTTGGCCCCAGTCTTGACCACAGGAGTCACCTTTCCTACCATGTAGGGCTGAGAACTCTGG
>PVLD010023957.1:0-26408 GCA_004027595.1 Dinomys branickii | reverse complement strand
AAAAAAAAAAAAAAAAAAAAAAAAAAAAAGTTGGTGGACCTGGCATAATTCACAACACTAAACACAAACCAGATCTGAATGGCTCAGCCTCTGAGACTGGGTCTGGTCCAGTCTGAAATGTTGGTGGGAGCAGAAGCACCCCGCTTGTGCTGGACAAGTGGGGGGCACCCAGTGGGAAATGAGAGAATACAGGAGACATGGCATTCTGCGGTCCAGACTCAAGGTGACTGAGTCAGTGCACTGCAGTCACAGGCACATCTCTCTGCTCTTCTGGACCTCAGTATTTTATCTCTAAAGTGGCAGGTGGCAACAACACTCAAGGAAGTTTTTCCAACAGGATTCTGACCTTGGGCCTCAACACTGTCCCACGACACAGTGAGCACTGGTGTTTAGGAAGGAGACCTCAGACTGCACAGGACAGAGGGCACCAGAGGGCATTCAGCATGTACTTTCTGCTTTCAGAAGGAGGCCTCCTGGGTTCTCTTGCCCAGATGAAGACAGGCCACCCAGGTTCCTGGCCTAGGACCGATGGCCGGAATCAAAGTGCCATGTAGTCAGGGGAGTTCAGCAGCACATCTAGGATTCACGTTACCACAGGGGCTGCAATTTGGGGGACAAAGTCGATGCCATGGGCAGGGGTTGACTGAGCTCTTTGCAGCAGGCAAAAAGGGTGGCTGGGAGCCCCCTCTAATTTGTGATAATCTTGTGGTCAAGGAAGCCCCCAGAAAAGGAAAAAGCAGGCTTCTTGGAGGCCTGGTAAGGTAGCACCCACCTTGCTGAGCCCTGGCTCCCTTCTACTGTGACCATGGCTATGATCTGGCCAAGCTCTAGCTGAGCTGTCCAAGAGCCACACCAGGTTCTCCAAGTCCTTGGTGTCATCCAGGCCAATGAAGGATGGGGCTGGCAGCAGAGTAAGAACCAGTGAGAAGGAGCCAGCTTTGGCATCAGATGGTGAGCTTTGTATCTAAGGCCATCACATAATGAGAAGACAGGAGGAAAACTGGGTGGTGGCTGGAATTTTCTAGACTCTTTGTGTCATTTTATGGCTAAAATGGAAAATGCAGACATCTCCTAGGATGGTCATGAGGGCCCTGGTGATTGCCATGGCCACCCAACATGGCCCTTTTGCATCCACGTCCCCCTGCGAGCTTGGCCTAACATCAACTGCTAAAAAACCTGATAATGGCCCTGAATCAAGGCCAGCAGTTTTCTGAAGCTGTTGGTTTCAAGCAGGAGCCTAAAGTGGTATCTTTCTATGGTCTGTTGGCCATTTCAGAACTTTAGAAATGTAATGGTCAATTCATTAGAAAGAAACAGCGCAGCTTCAGCTTCGGAGACCCACGCTCACGGAAGCCTCCCAACTCAGCCAGGGGAGAGCGGAGTTCTGAGAGCTGGTCCAGGGCTGGAGAGGGGAGGGCACAGCCAGGAAAAGAGGCAACGGTGGTCGGGAGCAGTTGTCGAACCCAGTGTGAGGATAAGTTACGACAGCCACTGGGGCAGAGTCCCCATCCTACGGCAACCTTCCTAATCAACGCCTGGAGAGAATCAATGCAACTAGTACACAGCCCACCACACCCAGCTCTGCACCTGCCTTGAGGCGGTGGCCCCTGCCTCTCCACTGGGTGAGCGGCTACCGGCAGAGAGCAGCGGGGAATCTCGGTGGCAAGCCACGGTGGCTCTAAGGGATCCAGCCGAGGAGTGGACGGGGGCTCCAGCACCGCAACAGAAGGGAGATGCAGATGGAGGTGGATCGCGTGGCTCCACGCCCTTCTCACTCCATCAGGCAGGAAGCATGAGCTGGGTTGCTGGGACTCAGCTCCCACCCTGAACTCTCTCTGGGAGCACCTTGAGTCTCGGTGGCTTGAGCAAGCATCGCCTGTTCCTGGCAACAATGGGATGAATCCATGGACTTCAGGACTCACCCCAAACTATTAATGTGAGCACCAAGAGGGTCTCCTTACAGCTGGCACATATGAACCTTGCATGAACCCATAGCAACAAATTAGATGAAAAGCAGCAGACTGGGAGTCTGAAAAACAACAACATACTCTATACAGCAGACCTGAGAAAATCCTCCAACCCTATTGTAGAACTAATCTTCAAACTCAGTTCATACCCTGAACTAACAGTGAGAACGGGCCGGGGAGATTTCAAGCCCTTATACCAAGCATTGTAAGTTCATCCAATGCCCAGCTACAAGGGGTGGGGAATGGTAATACTGGAGATCAGGAGGAGGGAGGAGGAGAAGAAAGGGCCTCCAGCATCGAGGCAACGGGACAGAGCCCAACGGGTCATCGAGGGTGCCCCAATGGGGACACGTGCCCCACAGCTGCTCTGCTGTGGGTCCTGCAACTGCTCCCCTGTGGGCCCCGTGGCTGCTCCACTCTGGGCCCCGCTGAGGGCGCCCCACGGACTGGATCCGCCCCCACCCATAGCACGGCGATGGGGCGGAGCCAGGCAGTCCGCTGTGAGCATACCTGCTTTTCCACCTCCAACCATGGCAGTTTGTACACACCCATGTATGTTATAGTATAGTCTGAGGCAGCTATATCTCTTCCCAAGGCGAGAGTCCAAGGGTATAGATAAACCCAGGAGTACAGTTATTATCACAGGAAAGATGACTGATTGAGTGGTAGGGCAACGGAGATGAGGGAAGAGAAAAATTGAATGATCAAATGGGCCATCTGTGTAGTTACACAGATGTGACAAATGTGAAGGTAACATTATGTAGGACAGCATCCAGAGTTAAATCCCTTCTATGTTCTCTATAATTTTGTATTTCCTCGATTGTTTTTGTATTAACAGTAGTGAAGATAACTTTATATTATACAGCATCCAGTGCTAATTCCCTACTATCTTCTCTATAATTTGGTATTTCCTTTAATGTTTATGTGTTAACTAATGTGAAGATAACATTATGTAATACAACATCCAGTGCTAATTCCCTACTATCTTCTGTGTAATTTTGTATTTTCAGTATTGTTTATGGCTTATTCTGGTTCATATGTCTCCATTCTTTTGTCTTTAAAATAAAAAATAAATAAATAAAAAACCTGATAAATCTCCCCAGAATACTCATTAGGGAAATCGTTAGGCAGGGGGACTGGAGACAGGAAAATAACGCAAAGGTAAGGCTGAGCGGTGACCAAGTTAAAGAGGTAAACATGCTCAGAGGGCAGCTTCCCGGGGTTTGCAAGACAAAAGCAGCATCTGCTCAAGCTGGATGTGCTGGTGGCCCAGGCCTGTAGTCCTAGCGCTCTGGGAGGCCAAGGCAGGAAGATACTGAGCTCTAGGCCAGCCCAGGCCGCTCAGGAGCTTGGCGAAACCCTGTTTCAAAGTTAAAATAACAATAATGATGATGCCGGTGACGATGATGATGAAAGGGTTGGGGGCGCCTGAAGCTCAGTCTGTGGCTGGCTCAGCATGAAGCTGCGGGTTCAAGTCCCGGTGGGGCAAAATAATTAATTAAAAATAATTACATGCGTGCATGCACACACACACACACATAAATGTCTGCTCTGGAAAATCTCAGGGACAGTGGTGAAAAATGTTTCTCCCAGCTCCTCAGAAAGGGGCTCCTGAGCTTGAGCTCAGCTTCTAATTCCCTTCCTAACACGGAGAATTTCTGAACCAGAGGAACAGGCTAAGCCAGGGTGGTGCTGCCAGGGAGCAAGGTGTGGCGAGATCATGGGACATTGTGTCTGGAGCCCCTAGGTGAGAATTCCCAGGAGCCTCTGCACCAGGAGCACAGCAGGCAGAAATGAGGGGGGGGTCTCTGAATTTGGAGTCATCTTTTGGGTAAGAGGTGACTTCGTTCCAGGTTTGAGATACTTCTGAACAGTTTGGACCTATTACTAGGATGCCATCTTGCCCGGTCAATCCTGCAGTAGTCCACACTGCCACTCCCTCTGTGGGGTGGGTGGGTTCCCTGAGTCATGTGACAAGCTCTAGCCAATGGAGTGGGCATGGGAAGAAACCACATCCCTTCCCTCCTGGACTAGGCCAGAACTGACTTCTTTGCTTCTCTCTTCTGGGACCAGGTAGGTGACCAAGCTTGGAGTTGGTCAGGCAGCCATGCCAGAGAGTCCTGCTGCTGGTGAGCAGCTCCCTGGATGCATGTACATTGTATCATGTATGTAAAGTAGCCAGAGCAATGTGGAACAGGAGGCAAGTCCACACTTTGGTGAGTGGTGTGTCCCCACCTGCAACCCCACCACTGGCCTTCCCATCTGCCCAGTCCTGTTTTGTACAGAGAGAAGGCCAAAGATTAACAACAAACCAAGCTGGCTCAAAGGGCCTCTGTGCCAGTTGCTGGCAGAAGAGGGAGCCTTCCCTATAATAGACACCAGGCACGATTTGCTCTGTGAGCTTGGGTAAATTTCATAACCTGTGCACCAGTCATCTCAGGTGTGGAGGGGTAGCCAAACTTGTAGCAGCTTGGCGCTAACATTCCCTTCTGTGGATGGGAAGAACTGCATTTCCCAGAATGCCCTTCCCTGGATGGTACTGGGTTAGGATTGCCTGGACATAAGCTTGAGAAGGGTATGAAAGGTGGACTGGAAGCAGAGCCCTTTGACTGCAGGAGGTCACAGTGGCAGCCACAGAGTTATGTGATGGCCTAGGCCTGCCCTGTTCTGTACTCCAGAATCAACTCCTCTTCCTGGCTGATGTCTCATTGATCAGTGGTGATCCAGACCCACCAGTGGGGGCCTGCGGGTGGCCTTCCCCTTGACATCAGGTCCTGATACCCAGTGTCTGTGGTCCACCTGCAAGCTGTCTGGCCAGTGCCAGGCCTGTATGACATCCCTTGGACCCCCAGCTATGCCTACAGCACCTGTGTCCTCCAGTTTAGGCTATATGAGCAGATTCCTGTATGCACTGCCCTGTTCTCTAAGACCCAGCAGCCTTGCCTTCTTGGCTGATCTGCTGGATATAACATCGCCCCTCCCCAGGGGTATCTTGGGGAACACTGACCACCCTCCCTGGTAAACCACGTGTCTCCCCACAAACCACTGGTGGACAGGGCTGGCCTGCTGGACAGCAAGCCATGCCTTTTGTCCTTTTGCATTTGGTCTGATGAGGGCACTTCCTGAAGCTAAGTGGGCTACCAGCTCTTCACCTGTGGGGGGGTGTTCTAGGCCCAACCCCACCATGCATACTGCTTGCCTAAGAGCTGAGCTGGGTGCTGCAGGGCAGGCCGGACCCAGGCTCTGCTGGACGGGTTCAGGGCTGATGTCCAGAATGGAGCCTAGCCTTTCCCCAGCTTTGCAAGGCCAGGGTCGAGGCTTTTTGTGACCTTGTTTAGCCAGCATCACTGGGGCCAGCATTCCTCAGGTCCTCACAGATTCTGCACAGAGATAAACAGGAGTGTCTATTAAACGGGGCACTGACTAGGAGACCTTCAGTTCCTCTAACAAATCCCCTGTGCTTGGGGAGTTTGTGTTGTTTCCCTTCCTCTGATGTCACTGATACCATCATGGACATTCTTGACCCTAATCTTTATCCAACCAGCTGACTGTTTCTGTAAGATGGGTTTTCAGAAGTGGAATTATTCCCAAATCAGAATTGAGACATTTTGGTTAGAGAGTTAAATTGATTTTGTAGAACTGAATCTTTACTGGAGAGATGAAGAAATGAGCCCCCACACCCCAGAGGGCATGGCATTTGCTGTAGTCACAGAGCAAGTCCTGACAGGACAGATGTGACCACTGGTGGGGAGCGAGAGAGTCCAGGGTTTACTGGACCAGGCTTCTGATGGCCCTGGGGTAAGGGGTGGCAGGTGGTGGGGATAGGGGTGCTGTGGGGCCTTAGACTCCTCATGCCTGACCTGTCATGTCCCACATTAGCTTTGTGATCCTGTGTGTGTGTGTGTGTGCGCGCGCGCACGCGCGCGCCCATGCCCACATGCATAGATGCCCACATGCATAGATGGCAAATTTGGACCAGGGATCAGCCCAGAATTATCTATAACAGACAAGGATGGAACTCACCACTATACACAGCATTGCGGTTTGGGGTAGGGCCTGAAGCCCCCATCTCAAGCACTCATGAAGTCCGCCTGCCTCTGTTCCCCCTGTGCACACCAGGCCTTCCCCAGGGCGAGATGTGAGAAGCCTGAGAGAAGGATCAGAGGCCCAGAGCCACCCAGCTAGCTGGGCACATTCTACTGCAGGCTGTGTCGTTTCCATTAAAATAGCTTCAACCCAAAGACAGACAAGCAGGCTGAATTTAGTCATATCAGTGGGAGAGCAGTGGAACAGGCTCTCTCCTTTGGGCCCTGTCTGGAAGGGCTCTGCTTGCTCTCCCTCCTGTTGGAGAAATGTCCCACCCAGGGCTGCTCCTCCTGTCCCTGAGCCTTTTGGGGCTCTCCAGCCACTCCCTAGGGCTGGTCCTGGGTGCACCAGGACCCAGCAGCTCTAGTTCTGTTTGGGGAGAAGAGAGAAACAACCAAAGTCACTTGTGCATGAAAAACCAGGACACAGTTGATTCCCAAAGGCCATATTTTATTTGCACTGTTTCCTTCATGTCTGTGGCCTAGGCAGGCAAGGAGTAATATATTAGCTCCATTGGTTTAACTGGACAGCAGCATGAGCTTGTAATAAGGATGTGGTAATACACCACGAGATCTGTAGGCCCATAAAACTTGACCTTATAAATCTCTAAGTGTATCGATTCCATACAGCAGCCACTCCCTGCCGGGGAAGTCACAGACTCCCGAAGTGGCTGTTGATAACAGAGCAGCTTGTCCCCACCCCATCCCCCTTCTTTAAAATTTCCCAAGATGGACTGATCAGGTCACATTCATTTCTTTTGCAAACAGGAAAGCCACATTGGAACACTTAAGATCCACTTTGGTTTCCAGGATGGGGGAGGTCCTTCCTGTGAGGTTACCTAAGCTTGTCAACAATTAGGATAACAGGTTCCCTGGGCCACTTCCCTCTCCCCTCCCACTGCCTTGCTTATGGATGGGGATGCCACTGTATGACTCTCTCACTCTAGACCAAGATGTGGCAAACCCTGGTGAAGGGCCAACCAGTAAATATTTTAGGCTCTGAGTTTGTAACTTTGCTGTTGTAGGGCAGAAACAAGCATAGACAGTATATAAATAAATGGGTGTGACTGTGCCAATAAAACTTTACTGACAAAAGCAGGTAGGTCAAGTTTGGTCCTTGGGGTAGAGTTCACCAGAGGGTTAGGTTGGCACTTGGGGCCTGCATGGCCTCAACAATGTGCAATTTCTATTTACCATCTCTCCTGACTCCCAGAAAGAGGTATCCTGCCCCATACCGTCTCACAGGTGAGAAAACTGTGGTCCTGAGGGCTTACAAAGTCCCCCCAGTCTCCCACAGCTACTATGAGTGAAAGCTGGATTTGAAGCAACCGTTCTGAGCTCAAGTGCACAGGAGAGGGCAAGAGAGAAGGAGCAGATACCACCCTGGAGGCACGGAGGTGACATCATGTCATTAGCCTCAGACTGAAGTGCTTGTATATGTAATCATTGCTGCGTGCTCCAGCCCACTTCACTGTTTATTTTGAGGCAGGGTTTTGATAGGTTCCTAAGTTGCCCTGGCTGGGCTCAAACTTGGGATTCTCCTGCCTCAGCCCTGCAGAGTGCTGGTACAACAAGCAGGTACCACTGCTCTTTTAGGGTTCCACTGCCTGGGTTTTCACTCCCAGCTGTGTGGCCTCTGACCAGTTGCTAAGCCTCTCTGAGGCCTCCTGCAGGATTGTCACAAGGATTAAATAAAACATGTGGGAAACTTCTTGGGAGACGCTGTAATGTTGAGTAAATGTTAGTTTATCTAATTTTCTTAGGGAGTCCAGGCAGATGGCTGGACAGCCCTCTTTTCTGAATTAAAAGGCTCTAGGTTGGCTTCTCCTTCCAGCAGTCCCCGACTTTGGCACGAGTCTTTCACAGGTGGAACCGAATGTGAATTTGATTAAAATCTCCAACCCTCGGCTGCAAGTGGATGTGAGCGTTGCTGGCCCTGCGGCCCCAAAGGGAGGACTTTGAAGCCATTGGGACAGACAGGCTGGTGCAGGGGGCAGCTCCCTGCTGGCCCCTGTGAGCGGCTCCCAGCGGCATGGGGTTCTGTTTAGGGCAGTGCTTCCCCGTCTGGGCAGATGGCCTGCAGGAACGGGACTCAGCCGATCTGGTTTCAACTAATTCTATTAAACGAAAAGTTCTGTAGAGCAGATTCCTCCGCGAACCTCTGTCCACATGGCGATTTAATCAGGTAAATTAAAACATCGTTGCTTTCTGTCCGCCTTGCTGCTTTCTGTGGTGGCCTGGTAGGGGCTGGCAGGGGAGGAGGGAAAGTCCAGATTTGTAGGGGCTTGGGCCACAGGGGCGGCTGGAAGCACGTGGAGGCACAGCAGGGCCCTGAGAAGGGTGGCAGGAAGGGGGTACCAGGGACCTGCTGCTTAGGGTGGCAGGGCGCACAGGAAGCTTTTGGACTGTCCAGTGCACTCCCTCCTGGTGCAGATGGAGACACTGAGGCTGGAGGGGATGTGGCTTGATACAGGTCACCCAGGGGTACAGGTGCCACTCAGAAGGAGGGGTAACATGGAGCCCCCAGAGTGTGGCAGCACTGGGAAAACCGGATGTCAGTCTTCTGTCCCTGGGGGTGCAAGGGAGCCCCAGAAGCTTCCTGGGAAAAGGAGATTTGTTTTTCTTTTTATTTAGCCAGGTACTTGGCCTCTTCCTCTGCTGGCCTCTCCGCAGTAGCCCTGCCTGTCTTGCCTAGGGTGATTTTGGGGGTCCATCTCCCCAGAAGTCCCTGATACTGGGCACTGGGGCTTTCGGAAGTGTGTAACGGACTAGGACCTTCTTATACTGAAATCTTAGCATGGATGAGGCAGAAAGGGCCCCGTTGAGCTGCGAGGCCCTGAGCTCAGCCCGCCTGGGCACTTTCCACCTCCCGAGGGGCGTCCCAGCCCCTCCAACTCACTTAACAGCCTGTACTATTTTTTATGGGTCTTATCCTCTTCTCCTTCCCCAATTCTTGTGGGATAACCAGACCAACATGAGGGTCGCCCCACATTATGGAGACCCCACAGGCTGAGGAGCCCAGATTCACACCTGTCTACAGCTGGGAGCAGAGCAAGTCTGTCATGGCACAGAATGGGCAAGCTGCTGTGCCACTAGGTTAGAGTTGGCCCGAGACAAAGCTGCGGGTAAAGAGGGTCTGGGTTATCATACTGCTTGGGCCTTCCTGCCATGCCCTTCCTTGAAGCGCTGGTCCTACCCTACCATGTTGTCTGTGCGGTTGGGTGGTGACCAGGCTGGGACACCCAGCAAGGGTGTAGCCCTGGTTGGGACTTAAACTTGGCAGAAGGGCAGTGACGTTCACCTGCGCCTGCAGGGGAAGCTGGCAGCTGCCCCTTCTGATCCCGACTTGCTTGCCCTGAGAATGTGGAAAAGCTGGTGGCAGCTCTGGGGCCTTTCATTGCCACCTGTCTTGCTGAGAGGCCCTGCGACACAGCTGCCTGTGCCCCTTCTATGACATTCCACGAGGGTTTAGCCACCTCCTCCTCCACCCTCACGCCCCACGCGTATATTGATTTTATTGCCGTCAGAAGGTCACCCAGGCAGAGGCCAGGCTTGCTCAGCTCACAGCAGGTTTCAGCTGGGCTGTCTGTGACTCTGCTCCTGACGGTAGCGATGGTGTCTCTGTCTCTCTTCTTTTTGTGTCTTTTTGAGACAGGCTCTCGATACGCAGTTCAGGCTGGTCTTGAACTTGTAATGATCCTCCCGCCTCAGACTCCTGAATGCTGGGATCACAGGCATGTGCCGCCATGCCTGGCTGATGGTATCTCTTTAATTTACATTTGGTGGGAAGCAGGCTGTGTGCACAGTGGGAGGGGCTCAGTGTGGGGAAGAGCTCTGCATGCACAGCTGGCTGACTGTCCCGAGCGGCCCCAGGTCTGTGTCTGGACAGCTGAGATCCTGCTGAGCACTTGCATCGTTAGGGAATGGGCCCTCAGAGGCCAAGGGAACAGGACTCTGGGGCTTGTCTGCACTGGGGGTAGAGAATGGGAAGCAAGCGGTGGTGTGACAGCCCCCCACCCCAGAGCATCACGCTTGGGAAAATCATGCCTCTGGGTTACACAGACCTGGTGGAAAGCAGGTTTGTAGAGGGGCATGACTGATCATCCTCCAGCAATGCTGCAGAAATACCAAGGACCTGTGCAGAGCTCATCTTTATACCCAGAGCATTATCAGCAGGACGCCTGCCGTGCGGGCACTAAGAAGCCACAGGAGACAGGGCTTTTGAGCCAGAACTGCACAGGACTGAGCCTTGGCCTGGTTACTGGGGGGCCTTGAGCAGGTTGCCTGACCTCTCTGAGCATCAAAGTCTCATCACATATGGGCATGCTAAGATGCGACATCTCCGACTCAGCAGACACAGAAATGACAATACAGAGCGTTCCCTGGCCCTGGAGGCAGGCCAGACCCGAGGGCCCAGCCGGGTGCGGCCTCTGGGATGGCCCTTGGCGTCCTTGCTTTGTCCTAATACAACCTCCATGGCCTCCTCATTGTGTCTGGGCTGGCAACAGTCAAGACACATTGCTCTTTGTCGCAGGAAGCACTTACTTTGTCACTGGAAGTGCTTGCTTTGTCTCTGGAAGTGCTTGCTTTGTCTCTGGAAGCGCTTGTTTTGTCGCCGGAAGTGTTTGCTTTCTCAGCAGAAGTGTTTGATTCAGGTTTCTGCTGGGCCAGTGCAAGTAATTTATCCCATTGTCTCTGGCACACAAAGCATCGATTATGGCCCTGTTGAGGTCGTCACACCCACCCTAGGCCCACTGGCCACCCTTTCCACAATTAGTGAGAGATCAGTCGCTTCCAGGTCGCTGGGGTGGTCCCATTCAAGGGAAATGAGTCACAGCAACGCTAATTTTGCTGTCACCTGTTTGGTCTTCACTGAGTGCTGAGGATGGGCCAAGTGAGTGTAAGTGGCAGGCAGGAAGGTACATACTTAAAATCCCAGCACTCTGGGAGGCTGAGGCAGGAGGATCCCAAGTTCGAGCCCAGCTCTGATTTAGTGACTTAAGAAGATCCTATCTCAAAATAAAGAAAACAAGGGTGAGGACGCAGCTCAGCGCAAAAGCCCTGGGTTCAATCCCTAGTCCTGTAAGTGCCTTAAGAATGCAGCTGCTCATAGTAGTAGTGACCTGCCTGTCCGCTGCCCACATCCAAAGCAGATCTCCAACTAGCCCAGGCCTGACCCAGCCTTCCCGGGCTGCTTGGCTGCTCTGTGTCACCATAGATGCCTCAGATCCCTTCCGAGGCCTCCCTGTCTGAACAAAATGAGCCAGTGGCCCAGCTCTGCCATTGAAAGTTCTGCTCTATGCTGGAAAAACTTTTCTGTCAAATTTTGAGCACGAAATTTACTCCACATACCTTCAGAGCCTCGTGTTTTATCCGTTTTTAATTAACTCATTTTGAAGCTTTCATACTTGCCCTCAAAATATTTTATTGGCATTTCATTGCCATTGTTTTCCCTGGGAAGGCCTCCGGGGCCACGGAGGAGGGTCACCCAGCAACACGGCTTGGCATCTGGACATGCTTTTGTTCCTTTCTCCCCGCCAGCCCTCTCCAGGGCACTTGCATTTACTGTTAAAATATTACAGAGGGCCGTGCAGCCATCAGCCCGGTGCTAGACTGTCTCTAATGGATTTAATTATTCATAATTGCCCAGCTGGGTTGACGCTTACTTATGTGTGATTATGGGCAGCGGGAGGCGCTGTAGCAAATGGTGTGTCCCCTCCCGGTTAGCAGGCGGGTCATGGAGTCACTGTGGGCCCCACGCAGCCCATGGACATTTGGATGACTGGTAGAATGTTGTAACTGAACCACTAAGATGCTGGCATGAGCTCAGGGCCCCCCTCAAAACTTTGCTTGTAATGTGTGGGAATTTACAATTCTTGGTCCCACGGAATTTAAAAGCAAAGGACAAGGAATTGTTGATAGGTGAGGGGCGGGGAGGGAAAGGCAGGAGAAGGGGTGTTGTGGCACGGAAGGTAGGAAGGCAGGCCCTGGAGCCAGCAGAGGAGAAGAAGATCCACAGAACCGGGGACAGGGACAGTCTGCCCCCCACCCCCAGATGTCCGTAGAATCAGAGATCCAGCCCTGCGGTGTAGCCAGGCTCCTTGGGAAACAAACAAAGCCACTGCCGATATCTGGGGGACACAGGGCAGGCCAAGGGATGCAGAAGCAAATTCCATCACAGGGAGACGAGATGTCATCAGCCTAAGGGTCTCTAATTGTCCCCATCTGAGGCTTCTTAATTAATTCAAGACAAGTAAATGATATGAGCCTGTATGCGTCCTGGGGCGGCTTCCTGGTGACTAATGTTAGAGGCCATAAAAGGGGCTTTAACATTCTTGCTTCGTAAGGGTCCCCAGTTGTCCCAGCTCAGAACTGACCCAGTCCTCCTGCTTGTTTCAGAACATGATGTGGATAGCATTTGTCATCATGCCTCCTTCTCCTTGTCTGAACCTTGTATCAAATCAGGGAAAAGCACTAGACTGGGCAGGGCAGGGAGTGTTAGTCTCACTCAGCAAGGAGGGAAACGAAGGCTCCAGCAGGTAGAGTAACTGGCTGGACAGCTACTGTGCAGGGGGAGAGGAGTGGGGACTCCACTCCGGGAACCCTCACACCTTTACCTTCGAGAGGAAGTTTTTAAATATCTCGGAACCTCACATTTTGGGTCTGTGTCCCTAGGGAGGGCTCGCAACCTCAAAAGTGGGTAAACCCTGGAGACTGGAAACAGGAGGAGGAGGAAGAGGAGGGGCTTCCAGATCAGAGTGCCTTTCCGCTCACTTTCCCTTCCTGGTCCCTAATGACCACCACAAAGCACACACTTTCCAAAATCAAAGTTCAATAAATATAGTTGCAGTGTAAGTAAGTGAGCTCCTAGGCTATGCTTGGGGAAACCTTGGCCGGGAGAAGCCAGGTATCATCATTAGAATCAAGACCCCAAAGCCCTGTCATCTGATGCCACCTCCACCTGGCCACCCCTGGAGGAGCTGGGCAGGCAGTTTAATCGAAAGCAAATCCTAAAATAGTCCTTGAGATGATGAGCGGATCTTCAGCTCTAATTTGCCCTCCAGGGGCCTCGTAGGATCTTTTCTAAGAAAAACACAGAAATGGTTTTTTACAGTCCGCCCAACCACACAGCTCCGTGGACCTAGAGAAAGACAGACGGGCAGCCAGCCACAGCCTCTGCGAACTGTAATGTATTACCAGAAGGATGTGATTACAAGTATTTATATACACTGATTCTGAACCAGGGAATTGCGGGATGGCGCTGGAGCAGAGAGAGAGAGAGAGTGAGAGAAGAAAAGAGAAGAGAAGAACAGAAAGAAGAAAAAGGCTTAAACACTCCTGACAATAAGCAATTCTTCATGGAACAAAACTATTACAATAGCAGCCTTTGATCTTGCAGTCTCCTGTTGCCAATTGTATTTTGTCACCATCGGGCTGTCACCCGCGAGGGAGCACTTTTGAATTAAGCAGTCTACAGCAATTTAGTCCTCACGGGCTTTGAAGTGCCAACATCAGTCAGGCCAGGACTAACTTTTTTCATTAAAAATTTTTCAACTTCTCTAAGGGGGTTTTTGCCTTTTTTTTTTTTCTAAGCCTGCTGGGGCATTTAGATAAGTTGAGCCTCCAACCCGTGGCCCCAAGACATCAAAAGGCCCTCGGCCCAGTAATGCTAGCAGCAGCGACCATTAAGCCCTAATGGAGTGCTTCATTAAGGTCGCTTCAAAGGCCCCGTTTACAGACTCGGAGATTGACTAATTTACACATTGTGGGAAAATTGCTACCAGCTCTGTCCAAGCCCCAGCAGGGGGAGAGACGCCCTCTTTCTTTGAAAAGTTGGAACTGCAAACAAACCTTCTAATTGCTGAATAGCCTTTTCCAGGCAGAAATCTCCGGAGGCAGTGCTGTCCTAAAGTTTGGAGCGGGCTGCTGGAGCACAGAGCATGGCCTGCTGGGCAGAGTCAAGCCAGGGCTTCGGAGCCCAATCTTCCTAAAGAGACATGAATAGCTACTCTGAATGTGAGCCCCAGTTCCGGTCCTTCTGGCAGGGATTCTTTGTCCAAGTAACTTAACCTTTCTGGGCCTCAGTCTTCCTCATCTGAAAATGAATGTGATCAGCCCACCCTCCAGATGAAAATCAGGGAAGAGAGTTGGGTCCACTGACCGCTCTTACCTTAGCACAATACAAAGACCATTCCTGAATCTGTAGCCGGGTTCCTACATCTCATTTCTGGGGTTCTCGGTCTCCTGGTACACATTTGCACACACATCAGGGCCCAGAGCCCGGGAAGGGACAGTAGCAGCTGCTGCCTATGCCCTGAGACCCTTTGATGTGGCCTTCAGGGCATCACATCACAGCGTCAGCTCCTGTCCTCACTCCTGTGACCAGGGTGGGAAGGGCGGAACGCATGTGCTGTTTGGGGACACTTTTGTGTGGACCCACCCACTGTGCTGTCACAGCAGCGTGATCGCCAGAGCCTGGAGGGAACGGCACCGAGCCAGCAGAGAGGTCCCCTTCCCGGGCCAGGTCTGCCCCTGATGTGCTGGGCAACAGCAGCCACACTGCCTGTCCTCTCTGGGGCTGAGCAGCTGGGGACTGGATGAGCCTGAGGCCTCTGCAGCCTCTTCTGTGGCTCCAGCATCACTGGGATTTTGAGAAAAATGCAAAGTCTTGGGCCTCCCAAGTGGTAATCTGCATTGTCACAGGATCCATGTGAGTTGGGCACAGGGCACAGAGCACAGGGCACAGGGCACAGGGCATAGGTTGAGATGCCTTGTTCTGTTCTGCCTTTGGTCCAGGGAGACTTATGATTATTTTTTCCTCAAGGGGTCCCACCCAGTGGCCTTGGCCCTAGAAGTCCAGATCTTTGAAACTGACAGCCTGGCCCCTTGTCTGCCACCCAGAAGGGGCTCACTGTTGTCATTTCCTCGCCAGGGTTATTTGGGAAGCTGAGGAAGTGGAAGGCAGTAAAAGGGAATCTGCAGCCATTCCTGGAGCACCCACTGTGTGCCAGGATCCTGCCTGGCATCACGCGGGACAGGCATGCATTTGATAGGCATCTGCTCTTTCCGTTGGGTTAGCTGAGCTGAGGGGTTAAGTGACTTACCCAAGGTCACACAGACCATGGGCTCCCTCGGGGGTTCCCCTGCACAACCGCTCCTGGCTTTCTCATTTCTAGAGAAGTCCCTAATCCCAAGGTGGGTAGGGTAGGTGGGTAGGAGTGGGGCCCAGGGGTAGGTCAGCTTGCCAAGCGCTTTGGTCCAGCCCCACCCCCTCCACCTCCTCTTTGCCGATCTTCCTAATTATACACGAAAAAGTTCTGCAGTCACTTCCTCTATTCAACCTTTCACTTAAAAAATAAAGAACTCAACTTCCATCCTTTGGTTCCCAGCCTCGCAGGGAAGCCGCCCAGGCCGTGGGCAAGCATCGCAGCAAACCACTTAGCAAACCGCAAATTTCAGAGGCCTCGTCACATCTGCGTTTTATCAGCTTTTTCCGGATAGTATTACCCCGAGCAATTGTCTGCAGATCGGCCGACAGCTGAGACGTTCAAGCGCTGAATTACGGAGAAAGGGCCGGAGATAAAGCCGCGCACATGTATCCCATCAAAGTAATGAAAGCCGCCTGCCGCTGGGCCGCCCGCTGCCTCCTTCCGAGCCGCTCCGCAGGAAGGCTGATTAACCCTTGCTGGCGCGAGGAGGGGAAGAAGAGCAGGGGTCATTCAATACTCAGGCTAATCACAGCCCCAACAAGCAGAGGGGGACAAAGGGGTGGGCCGGAAGGAACCGCAGCTGCAGAGGGCCACTCTGACCCGGGATCAGGCCTGCCGCGTTTCCTGTGGCAGGATTTGTGGGGCTGGATAAGCGCAGCTCCGGACAGATCCCGAAGGGAGACTGAAGGCAACCGCCAAGGGGAAGTGAAAGAAGACCTTGGTGCCACGAAGTCACAGGGACACTGCCTGGCTGTGGGGCAATCTCAGAGAAGCCGGGGCGAGCAGTGACCTAGGCGTGAGCCTTGTCTTGAGATACCATGTTTGCAAAGCTGGCAACCAATGGTGACTGAGCCCCTTTGTTCCCCTGGCTTCCTGTTCTACCCCAGAATGGGGCGCGCGTTTAGCTCTCCCCTGACTTCTAGTGTTTCCTAGTGAAGGGTCCCCAGCCCTTGCTCCTGTGACCAGAGCACCTAGGCATCTGTGTCTTGCCCTGCTAGGGACCTGTGTGGCAGCTGCCCACCATCCATAACTCCAAAGCAAGGAATGAAGTCTCAAGGATGCAGGGTACCCAGTTCTCCCTTCTCTCTGTGCTAAAAACATGGTTGCACTGATAGTGCAGGAGAACACCCGGCTCCCCAACACCTGGGCAGCATTAGCTCATCCACTTGGGGTGCCTACCTCTGAAAACTACCAACCTGGATGTGGGGTACATACCTGTCATCCTAGCTCTTGAGAGCTCAGCCTGGAAAATTTTGCAAGACCCTGTCTCAAATTTTAAAAATTTAAAAAGAGGTGAGGATGCAGCCCAGTGCAAAGGCCCTAGGTTCAATCCCCAGTACAGGGGACCCGCCCCCATCTCTCTTTTTACTAATAAGCTTGAACATCTCTTGTTATTCTTGTTAACAATTTAGATCTACTGTTGCAGAAAAGCCAATATCAAACCAAACAGAAGACTTTGCACGGAGGAGTTAGAAAGCAACTTTTATTATGCTAGTGGGCTGGGGAACCCAGTGGTTCAAATCACCAGCCCAGAGTCAGGTTTGAGTTCGGTTTAAATAGGGTTTGCAAGTGGGAAGTACAAAGCTGACAGCAGGTTATTACATGATTGGTTACATGGAATACAAGAATTATGTTAGGGCTGGAGGTACAGCTCAGTGGGCTAAGTGCTTGCCGCTGAGCACTAAGGCCCTGAGTTCGATCCCCGGTCCCGGAAAAAAAAAAAAAAAGAATTATGTCATATATTGTTAAGCAGGTTTGCTTAAAAAGAATTGTTTAATGTTCCAGGAAGGAGAGGGGGTGTGAGCAGAAGTAGAGTTAAATGGGTCCTTGACTGAGTCAGTCTGTCCCAGACATGAAGTCCTTGAAGCAAGTTGGAAATGAGATATATTTTTCTAACTAAAGAAAACAAGCTGGACACAGTCAAGTTGGCCCAGCACATTATCAAAGAGAAATAGTCAAGGCTGACACTCTATGCGACACGCAGCATGAGCATAGTCAGAGACTATGAACTGATTTCTAACTTTTGCTATAATATGCCCACCTACAAGTCTGCTGTTCTATAAAGTGTGTCCTTACACTACCTTTTCATAACCTGTGTCTGTTTTTCTACCAGTCTTCTTTTTCCTATCATTTCATAAGAGTTCCTTGTACTTTCTAAGAAGTAACCATTGGTCAATTTGTCTTGGCAAACACCAGCCCATGCACCCTCTATTTGCTGCCTTTGCTTGTAGTGTCCTTTGTGAAAAGGAATCCTTGGGTCAGGGATTTAACTCGGTGGCACAGTGCCTGCCTGGCAACTATGAGGTCATGAGCTTGATTCCTAGTACAAAAAAAAAAAAAGAGAGAGAGAGAGAAAAAAAAAAGGAATCCTTGCTTTTGATGGAAACCCATCCTTTCCCCCATCTATCTGGTGCTTTTAGGGTCTTTTGAAGTAGAATTTCTCTTTCCTTATGCATAAAGATGTGTTCTTATCCAAGGCTTGAGAAGACAGGGGTTAGGGTGGTCCTGGGCTTCCAGGTGGCAGGAAGGAAAAAAAGATCAGATAAATTCAGTGTCCACTTTAACCTCCATCACATCACTCTCGTGCCTGAATTTCGCAGCAAAGAGCATCTGATGGTCCCAGCTTTCTGGCTGATGGCTAAAGGGGGTCAGACCTGTGACTGCACATGCATTAAACTCTTGGTACTAGGGAAGGGTTTGGTCTCAGAGAAAAACTCAGTACAGGGCTCCTGGAAGGCCAGATACTGACCATCCTCAATGGACCCCTTATCCCAGACATGGGCTCCAAGAATGCGAGGGGCCCTGCCTTGGATCCTCCAGTTTCTGCTCAGGAAATCACAACCAAGTGAAGGAGGCAGGCCAAAAGGAAAGTGCTTGAGACAGTGTACAGGGTGCAGGGACACAGGGGCCTCTTAGGATGGGGGCAGGCCCTAGATGCAGGTGAGGATCCAAGAAGGCTTCCTGGAGGAGGTGGTGTTGGTTGATGGGGAAGCCAGGGACAAATGTTTGGGATGAAGTGCCTGAGCAGGTCTCTGGGCTCTGCTCAGGACAGCAGGGGTAGGCTGGAGAGGTTTGCTAGACAGGAGGAAACCCCCTTCTCTGATCTGACTCGAGGGGCTTGGTCTGAGGACACCAATGATGCAATAATCCCAGCTCATTAGGCTGATCACAGGGCCGGCTCCTTCGCCACCGTGTGCAGGGTTCCACGGATGAGGACGGACCCGTGGCTCATCCCTCCTGCTTCTGGGACTTGGGAAAGAACTGCCCAATTCTACCTTGGTGGCGAATGCCTCAGTCCCCTCTCCCCACCGCTTCTGCAGGGCTCACTGGAAGAGCACAATCCAAGATAGGGTCATGCTGCAGATGGGGAAGCCCTTGGCCCAGTCCATCTTGAGTCTCCTCCTTGAGCTCTGGAGGCCGTGGGGCCAATATTTGTGTTACAAAAGTACTTTTCTGCTTTACTTAAAACCATGTTGTCGCTCATACACCTACTAGGGTGGCTGTGATCAAAGAAGGGAGAGCCAGGTGTGACGGCACATTCCAGCACTTGGGAGACTGAGGCAGGAAGAGCTCTTGTCCAAGCCCAGCTGAGGCGATTTAGCTAGTATAGGTGTGGCCTGGCTTCATAGCAGGTCCCTGTTTCATAAAACCAAAACTGACCAACCAACCAAACAAACAAACAAAAAGGAAAATAGGAAAGTAAACATCAGCGAGGACGTGGGGATTAGAATGCTGGTGTATGACTGGTGAAAGTTAAATGATGCAGGCGCTGGGCTGAAGACTTTGGCAATTTCTCACAAGGGCAGCCATGGCATTCCCACAGGACTCTACCATTTCACCTATATTCCTAAGAGAAAAGAAAAGCAATGCCTGTGCACAGACTTGCATGGAAGTAGTCACAGCAGCAATGTTCACAATGTCCACACAGGTGAAACAATATCCATCATCTGACGAATGGCTCATCACAGTCTGGTCTGCTTGTGGTGTGAAATATTACACAGCCACAAAGATGACTCAAATGCCGACAAGTCCCACAGTTACAGTGTGGATGAGGCTCGAGGACACTGAGCTAAGTGAGAGAAGTCACACGCAGAAGGCCAAATAGTGTGTGAGTCATTTATATGAAACATCTGGAATCTGCCCAAGCAAATCCATGGAGATGGAAGCAGATTAGTGATGGGCAGGGCCGGGCATGGGGAGAACAGAGAGGACTGGAGAGTGGGTGTAGGGTTTTCTCTTGGACAAGTGGGAGTGTTTTGAAAATGGAGGCGGTAGTTGTACATGCAGATGGACTAAGGTGACCCTCAGTTTTATGCTTCAGAATGGTTTTTATCCAGGTGAGTTTTCCCCACATCGACTGAAGACAAAGTGAAGTCAGAAGGTGGCCCCTGCTCTAGGGCGGGCCCTGTCCTCAGTTCCTTCCGACTCCTCACTGAAACCCTGCCACCAAACTGCACTTGACAGTGCTGTTTTACAGGTGGAGAAACTGAGGCCTGAACCCTGAGGTCATAATGCCCCCCAGGTTGGTTCAGTTACCTGTTAATGCCCCAAACAAGGACTGCTGCAGCTGGGACCTGAATCCAGATCCCGTTCCCTAAGACTCACCTGTGACTCTGACTTCTAGTGAGGCTTCCGGGTCACATGTGACGGGGACAGAGGGAAGGGGAGGCACTGCCAGGCAGTGCCAGATTTCCTTGCTTCCTCAGGCCTCTTGCAGACTCCGTGTGCCTTGAGGTATCATTTGGGAGCCTCTGGTTGCACCTTTGAGGCTCCCACAGTGACCACTGCTCCTGCAGGACAGGACAGGGTTGCCTAGGGTCCAGGTCACTACTATCACCCCACTCCCCTCTTACTAGACCCCTGCTGCTGGGGGCAGGGCAGCCTGTGGATCCCTTCGTGGGCTCTCTCAGGGCACCATGCAGGAGGGGGACAGGTACAGGCCAAACTCCAAAGTGGATTTCTAAGTGGAATCCAGGAGTAAGGGGGCTGGGAGCTGAGTCTTAGGCTCCAAGAAGGGCTTTGTCTTGGTTACTTTTCTCTCACTGCTGAAACAAAATACCCAATGCCCAAAATTAAGGAAGGAAAGATTTATTTAGCTCACTGTTTGTTTTTAGTCCATAATCAGTTGGTTCCAAGGCAGAGTGGCACATGGCAGAAGGCGACAGTTCATGGCAGCAGAAGGCATCAAAAGCAGCAAGAGCGAAAGGAAGGAGTGGCAGCAAGCAACCTCTTTCCCTCCCTTACATGGTATGCAGACTCCTGCCTGAGGGCAGGTGTAGTTCTCACACCCATAATCTCAGCATTGGACCATGTATCAATCAAAAACTCTAGAAGCCCTCTCCATGACTGCATGAGGCTTTAGCGAGACATCCAGACACAAACCATAACAGGTTTCATCTGTAAGGGTGTGTGGACCTGAGTCCATCTTAAAACCATGAGCGAGCTTGTACTTGGGTCAATCAGTAGCTCTGGAGCTGGTGGGATTCCTCCCTGGGCTCCCAAAGCTCTTGTGTGTGTTACACAGGTAAGCTGGCATGGTCCCTGGAATATGCTGTTTTCATCAGAACTGAACATTTTTCTGTCCTGTGGGTACTGAGAGGTTCTGGAGACAAAATGCATGTCATTCGCCCATAAACATCACCTGTGGGAAAGGGAGGCCCACTGATGGAACATCTGCCTGTCCTGTCCATGCTGCCCCCAGCACGCCCACATGGTCAGCATGTGAAGTGATAAGAGCGTACTTTTGCAGGTGGACAACTTTGACCAGGGTTGGGGTAGAGTATCCTGTATTGAGGTACAGAACATCAAACTCATTTCATTTTGTGATCCTGAGAAGGAGCTTCCTCTAACTTTGCCAGGGCTTCCTGGACAGTCTCTGGGGGCTGCAGGGTCCCTGTTTCCTCTGATCATAGGGATAAGCAATATCCTGGAATGACGTCCTACTGTTCTGATGCAAATGCACTCACCAGGATCCTTCCTGCGTGGAGGGAGAAATGCTGCAGAGGCCATTATTGTGCCCATTGGTGAAGTTTGCAGACACAGAGTAGATGATTATATGATGCCCATATCAAGCTTCCCCACTCTGATGGTGGGATGGTGGTTGTCAAGGAGAATGCCCTTTGCTCTTTGGAAATCTGTGCAGTGTGCCTGGGCTTGACTCAGTTATCTGTTATGCACCAAACATGGGAACTTAAAAGGCCACTATTTATCACCCCTCAGCTCCTGTGAGCTGTAGTCGGTGAGGCTCAGCTGGGCAGCTCTTCTGCTTCTGAGGCGATAGTGGGTGGCTTGTGTGGCCACACTTTGCTGGCAGTCTGGAGAGGCCAGCATGTTGGGGTGGGTAAACCCCACTTCTCCCCTGGCTGCCCCATCCTATAGGCTCACAGCAGCCTCTCTACATGGCTGCTGGGTCCCAGGAGGGCCAAGCAGAAACAGCTACATTCTATTGACCAAAGCAAGTCCTTAGTGCCCAACTTCCTAGGGTGGGAAGTATGTCACTCCCTAATGTCACACATGAGTAGGCTCAAGGAGCTGGTGGCAGCCCTCTTTGCTGACCATCTAGCACTGTGGAGTCCAGGGGTGAAGGGTCACATACCTGCCCCCTTCTCTCAAATGTTCCAGAAACTTACATGCATATGGGAAATGATAAAGCCCGAAACATAGAATCTGGCTGAAGGCTGTACAAACAGTTTATTTGTGCCCTTCCTAAAGTTTGCTGTAAGCTTGAAAGTATTTTTAAGTAAGAAATCAGAAGCAAGCTTTACCACTTTCAGACTTGTATGTTCAGCCATCAGTAGAGATTAGACAATGGCCATCACATGGTCTGGCCAGTGGAGTAAGTGCTGACACAACTCCAAGTAGAATAGACTGTCCCTTTCATTTTCTTTTATTTTTTATTTATTTGTGTATGCTTGTGATACACGATAATTACATTCATTTTGGGGAGTTGGTACATGTATATCATATCTTGGTATTTTTAGTTCTTCTATCCCCTTCACTTCTTCCCTACTCCCACCCCCTTCCCAATCCCCAGGGCCTACACCTCCTCATTTCCTGCCAGCTCCTCTTAGACCTGAAGCCAAAGCAGCGAGAGATAAAGGTCTCTGCCCATGGATGCTTCACTAAGACTGGCAATGCCAACATTAATGCCTGAGCTTTCATCTGCTTCTTCCAGGCTCCCTGTGGTCTCTATGCATGCAACACAGAACCACCACTTCCCCACAAAGGGGCCAATAGTGTCTATCCCCCACCCACTCTCCCAGGCCCACGGGAGGGAGAACTCTCCCTGCCCCAGGGTAACGATCTGCTGCTTTCAGGGGCTGGCACACCTATCAGCCATCCCTGGGCACAGCCTATCTCAGATCAGCTGATGATGACTGAGCCTGGCCAAGACAGAGCATCTGGGTTCACAGGCAGCCAACACCATCAACTGTGTGGTCAGTTTAATGTCAGTAAGAGGGAGCTGTGTGTCCTCCACTGCTGGGGTAGGGGCTGTCTTCTGAGGGATGCTCCGGGTTGTGGTTTAGATCTAAAGTGTCTCCTCAGAGTCTCCTGCGCTTGGAGGTGGAGATTTTGGAAGGTGATTGATCATCAGGGAACTCACCCATTGATGACATCATGGCTGAATGTGCTGTCAGGAGGCCGGGCCTGGTTGCAGATGGTCACTGGGGGTGTGATCAAGAAGGGCATATTCTTGCTTTAGCTCCCCTCTGCTCATTCTCTGCTTCCTGCCCACTATGATGTAAACAGCTTTCCTCTGTTAGGCCCTCCCCAGCCTCATTTCTGCCTTGGAGCCAGCAGGTCATGGACTGAACCCTTGGAAACTGTGAGCCCAATAAACATCTCTAAGTCGCAGATGTCAAGTATTAGGTCTCGCCAATGGGAAATTGATCAATACACCCTCTTCAGGAAAATACTGCTTCAACAAAGCAACATTGGTGAGATGTGGGCAATGCGGAAATAACTTGCCTTCCCTCTTAGCACAAAGGGGCTGTGGTCCTCAGGGGGAGGGGAACTGGGGGACAGTTTGTCTTCATGGGATGCTTGGGAGCCACTAGCCCAAAGAGCTGGGTTCAAATCCTAACTCTTCACGATTCAGTATCCTTAGCTACAAAGCAGGAAAACAACACTCATGAAAAACAACTGTGAAAATTACATGGAACTGTAATTCGCAGGTTCCTGGCTCTGTGGCTGTCACTATCAAGCCAGGGGACAGGACACTAACCAGTCCTGTTTGCCCAGAACCAACAGGACTCCCAGGACACTGAAGCCAGGAGAGTACTGGGCAGAGGAAGCTGTACTTGGCAGGTCTCTTCCCCTTTCCGTCTTAACCCTGTGGCTTCTTACCAGAAGCCACCGCAGTGCTAGTGAGGGGTGTTCATCATTTTGTAGAATGGGGCAGCACCTGTGTGGACACAGACAAGGGTGCCAGGCTCTATGGGGGTAATATAGGTGGCAGGAGGCCTGGGCTCCCATCCTTGTCACTGGAGCTGCACAAGCTGCACCTATAGACTAGCCTTTAGCATGTTCAGGGGCAGATGGGGACAGTACCATGTGTCTTCACCCAAAGGTCAAGGGAGGATCAAGACATTATTGTTTTGCTTTTTGGCCTCCCAGGAGGTGGTGTGAGCTCTCCTCTTACCATTCCAGGCCTGTGACAGGTATTAGGAGGTACACCATACTGGTCTGCCCTGGACTAAGGGCTTTCCAGGGGCCACGGACTTCAGTGTTAAAGCTGGGAAAATCCTGGGGAACAGGGGCCAGCTGGTCAACTTCTCAGTACCCTCATGTGCAACTCAGGGACAGTGTTGTCTTCCCAAGTCCTACATTCATCAGCAAAGTGTTAACTGAGCCTTCTGTGTGCTAGCAGCTCAGGGGATTCACGAATGGACAAAACTGTCTCAGAGAGAGGTGAAAATGGGCAGCTGTGATGCGAGTGAGGGCACAAGGTTCCTTCAGGCAGTGACGGTGCTGCTGAGGGGAAGCAGACTCTGGAGGGCTAGGGAGGAGCAGCTCACGGGCTGGAGAAGACTCCCATCAGCAGATGGCCTAGGAGCAGGGGCTGGAAGGTGAGAGGAAGCCCTCTGTAGAAGGGCCAGGGGAAGCAGAGAATACAGCAGGTGCCAAAGGCCTGTGGCTGGATCAAGCTTGCTCAGCTGGCTTGTGGGGGTCAAGGGGAGTGTGGTAGAAATCAAGGCCAGAGAGGTGGACAGGGCAGAGCACAAGGCCCTGGAAAGCCTTGATGAAGACTCTGTATTCTGTGTGACCTGTCATGGGACGTGGAAGGCAGCGTGGCTTGACGGTTAGGAGAGCAAGTGAGCCCAGAAGTGGACAGCCTGGGTTCAAAGCCAACTCTGTCTCTCACTGCCTGGGTGACCTAAAGGTAGGGTGGGGATAAATAACTAGTTGGTGCCCAGGCCCAGCCACCAGAGTCACCCACAGGCATCTCCAGTGAGAACTCACACCTGCATGCCTGCTCCAGACACCTGAAGCCACACAAAACTTTGGAGGACAGACCAGAGTCCATTTGCCTCTGAGTGACCATAGCACATCCTTCCACTTGTTCATTTTATAGTTCCAAACCCTGAAACCGATCTACTTCTAGCCTATGAGCAGTTACAGGAGCAGGAAATCAATAGAAGAGAAAATAAACTCAGTCACTGCAGGCATGGATGAAAGATTACACCCCAGCCACTCTCCAGCCGTGTATCCCTTGGTATTTTTCCTAGTCTCTCTAGGCTGTTTTCTTATCTGTCAGCTGGGCATAAATACCTACCTTGGAGGTGTCACCTCTTATCAAATGTGAGGACAAACCCACAGTTCCTTGCTAATGATGGTCAAAAAAATAGCTGCTTTACTACCATCACCATCATGGCCATCGCCATCGTGATCACTATGGTTACCATCAGCAACACTATCATCACTGCCACCATCACCGCAATGATTCCACCGTCACCATGGTCAATATCAGCATCGCCTTCATCGTCATCATCAGCCTCACTGTCGCCACCATCACCACCAGCATCACGGCCACTAGACGGGCTGCTGGTGTCTCCTCGTGACAGACTTCCCTTGGGGAATCTGCTTGATGCTTTTAGGACTTAAAACTGACTTTTTCTGGCTTGTGGTAGTTAAAACTACTGCCCTGGCATTCCTTCCACTGTTTATTGTTTTAGAAAATCAAGTAGAAAATTATTTTCTTCCTAATATGGTTCTCAAATATGTGGCATCAGGATTTTCCACTGGCATCCTGGAATGTTCTCATCAGAAACCTTCTTAAAGGCGCCATGGTTAGGCTGGAGCTGAGCCCCAGGGTATCTGGCAGTTGAGTGTCTGACATACACTGCACATGCCCAGTTCTTTCCAGTTACCAAAGGCCTTTCAAACAGAGCAAGCCAACCACATAGGGCTCTTGGAGGACAGTGAGCCTGGCTCCTGAATCCCACTGCCTTCCTGCCCCATCACATGACCACTCTGCTTGTGCTCTGGCAATTGTGATGTTGTAAACCATTGTGATGTCATCTGCCACCAGGCCCTCACCAGGGGCCAATCAGATAGAGCCACACAATCTTGGAGTTTTTAGTCTTTCTGGACAGCCTTCCTTTCCCTGTGCCATTTTGCTGTACTACTTCTTTCCCAGAGTCAGCCAGCCAGCCAAGAACTGAACCCATTGAAACTGTGATCTAAAATAAACCTCTCTTCCTTAAAGTTGTGGGTATCAGGCATTTTGTCCCAGCAACTGGTAAGCTGAATAACATAGAACATGGGTACCAAAATAATATAGAAAATAATATAGAACATGGGTACCAAAGAAGTGTGGTTATTGCTGTGACTGTACCTGACTACGTGGTTCAGAAGCCTTTGGAACTGGTTTAGGGGAGGAGTTTGAACTTGTTTAGGGGAGGAGGTTTCAGGATGCAGCTAGAAAAGCTTTAAAATACCATAAACAGGATCCGGGGAAGATGGCGACCGGGTGAGCAGCAAGGGAGCGAACCTCCTTAATAAACACCACCAGCTTGAGACAGACTTGGTGAGCGTGAATGCCGGAACCTCGGCTGGGAAGTTTAAACTGGGCGTATTTCTCTGAGATGCCGGGGGAGATGTGGTAGGGCGGACCAGGCTGCCGGGGCGAGACGTGGGAAAGTCCC
>PVLD010023956.1:0-26409 GCA_004027595.1 Dinomys branickii | reverse complement strand
CATCCACCCATCCACCCATCCACCCATCCATCCATCCATCCATCCATCCATCCATCCACCCATCCACCCATCCATCCATCCACCTACATCCACCCACCCACCCATCTGCCCATCCACCCATCCATCCATCCATCCACCCATCCATCCAGCCACCCACATCTGTCCATCTGTCTACATCTACCCTTCTGTATCAACCAGCTGTCATGTCAGAGGACTGGTGCAATCAGAGGCTGCAGAGTCCCCGAGTAGCCCCAGTTGGCTGGCTGCAGACCGAGAAGGGCGTCGATACCCTGCAGTCAGAGTTCAAAGGCCTGAGGCCCAGGGAAGCAGAGAGAGTGGTTCTGATCCAAAGGCCAGGAATGACCGATTATGTCCCAGTGCAAGGTGACCAGGAGGAGGTACGCCCTCTTCCAAGGGGCTGGTCTGCCCTTTTGTCCTCCTCAGACCTTCACAGATGGGATGAGGCCATCATGTCAGGGAGGCATCTGCACAGCCTCCCATCCCAATTCCTTCCCTGAAGCACAAAGAACCCTGTGTGGCCCAGCACGTTGACACCTGCAGATCACCAATGTACTTGTGCTGCTCTGAGAAATGACACCCTGAACCAGGAGAGGCCCTCAGTCTCCCAGAGGCCAGGCAGTCATGTCTCGGCTTGGCCGCACACACGCACTGTAGTCCCCTTGCACGTGCCCCATTCTGTGTATGAGAGGTGCCCGTCTTTCTGAGTCCGGCTTCCTTTGCCTAAGGTATTGATCTCCAGCCCCACCCGTTTTCCTGAAGGTGATACAATGTGTCCTTCATGGCTGGCTAATCCTCTGCAGTGTGCAGGTGTCACAGCCTCTTTACCTGTTCACCTCCGTGACACCCAGGCTGGTTTGCATCATGGGTGCTGGGCACTGTGCCGCAGTACAGACGGGAATGCGCGTGTCCCTGGAGTGTGCCCGCCCTGAGTGTTTCAGGAGTGGTAAAACTGGATGGTCACACAGTTCTGTCTCTCGTTTCTGGCTTGACCTCCACCCTGACTTCCATGTGGCCGCCCTGGCAGCCTTTGATTCTGCTGCACTTGGTGGCAGGGAAGCAAGGTCCGCTTCTCACGTCATGTTCCGTGGAGGTGACGGGGTGGCGAATGTGAGACCCCACAGCAGGACGTGAGAAATGCAGATAGCTGGTGTGCAGTGCCCAGTTACCTGGTCAAAAGGTCAAAGGGGAAGGGTGAGAACTGAATGAGGCACCTTGTGCCAGGCTGTGCTTGCGGATACCCAGTCCGCAAGCAAGCAGGAGCAGGTGGCAGTGAGCTGTGCAGACCCAGAGATGAGAGCTCTCTCTGGGCTTGGGCTGGGTGGGGGTAACGTGTCACTGTGCTCCAGCGATGCCCTCAGTGGGCAGCTTCTCCCTGGTATTGTCAGTCCCCTGGGCTCAGGGAAAGAGCTGCAGTGCCAGGGTGCCCTGCTCTGTTACTGCTTCCTAGGGCGCCCCATCCTTTAGGTCTATACTCGGGCGCTGGGGCCTGTGCAGATGTCTCAGTCATCCTCTGAGCATTTGTGGGAGCAAACCCGGAGCGAGCACAGATCTGTCTCCCAGGTGCCTGGGTGCGTTTCTATGTGGAGTACTCTGGGATAAAAGACTTATTTGATAGTTTATGCCTAGAATCCTCTAGGGGGCTGAGGCAGGAGGATTGCAGGTTCAAGCCCATCCTGGGCAACATAGCAGCTTAGTAATACCTTCTCTTAAAATAAAAGCGAAAAGTTGGGGTGTAGCTCAGAGTGAAGACTCTGGGTTTGATCCCCAAGATCACACACACACACACACACACACGCACACACACACATACACACACACACACACACACGCACTCCTATTTAGAATGTTATGTTTTATTTCAGGATGTCAACTGCCACCTGCCGTGGCCCGGGCACACAGAGTGTTATGCTAAGCAGAACTGAAGTCCAGTGAGGAACTCTAGCTTCCCTTCCTCTCCCCTCATGTGCAGCCGGGATCATTTTCAGAGATGGTCTCCTCTTTGGGAGCACTTGCATTGGCCAGCTTTGCACTGCCAGGATGAAATAAATGACATGCAGCACTCAGAAGAGAACGGGCCATTTGACTTGTGGTTCCTGAGGTCTCTGAGTGTCATCACAGCAGCAGGGTCGGGCAGAGCGAAGCTGCTCTTGGGGACCAGAAAGGGGAGGGCAGGGGGAGAGCCAGGAAGTGGGGACAGGGACTTGCTAGAGCAGCAGGGTGATCCCTGAGGGCCTGGACACTCCATGAAGTGTAGGTCTGTTTTTTCCTTTTTGTACTGGGAATCGAACTCAGGACCTTGTGCTTGTCAGGCAGGCGCTTATGCCACTGAGCTATATCCCCAGCCCCACTCCATGAAGTGAGCATCGTTCATCTCCTTGACATCTCTCAGGCCAATCAAGCTGACAACCAAGATGAGCCAGGACAGCTTTAAGTTGTTAACCAAGGCCAAGTACTTTAGCAACTGTCACAAAGTGAACACATGGGGAGATCCTGTCTCTGCCTTTCTTTGTGGGGAGATTCTGGGAAGATGTATAAACACAAATGTGTCTGAGGGTTATAATCTGGTGGCCTCAGGAAAGCCAGCTAAACTGGCTCACACCTGTTTTCGAATGCACCAGAAGTGATAGTGGCTTGTGCATAAGGTCTCTGAGTGTCTGGGCCCAGGTCACGGGAGGGGCGGAGGCAGATTCCTGGATCTCCTCCTCTCCATCATGCTCTGGGGCTTGCACGGCAGTGGGGGGCCTTGTGGAAAAGCATCTTTGAGCTGAGTTGCGCAGGCACAGGCAACAAGAACCCTCCTTGTCTTCCATCACAGCCTGCCTGGGAAGGACAGGAGAGCTTTTCTCCTCCTGAGTGCTCTGCAGGAAAAATCAATTAGTGCTGCTTGGTAACGAGCTCCTTCCCTCTGTTTACTTTCTTAAAATGCCAAGTAAGTGCTCTCATCACCACAGATTTAAGTTAAGTAGAAGAACAAAGACCACGCTAAAACTAACACCACCCAACTTCCATTCTGCAGGGTGCCAGACAGAAAGGAAAGGAGAATATTGAAGGGAGGGCAGGCCTCCTGGGTCATAGAGGGACACAGCAGAAGCAGTGGGCAGACAGAGGGCAGGTGGGCACAGTTTTTTAGCTCTGGATGCTGACCTTTCATGGTCAGAGGAACCAAGTCCCTACTGTTTCCCCTCCCGCTCCACCCTTTGGAAGATAGATTTGCTCCATGGCAGAAACTTCCCATGCATTTCACCCTAGGAAATAGGAGAGACTTGAGCAGAAATGCCCTACAAGGAGGTGACAGAGTGGTCAGAAGCCTGTTGTACGGGGAACAGAGTCACACTACTGTAGAACTTACAAGAAATACTTAATGGAGGAGCCTGAAGCCCCTCAGCTGATGACAAGGTCTTTGACGTGTTGCATGTGTGATGACTTCATTAGGTGAAGTGGAGAATGCCAAAGCCAGGACATGTTTTCCAGCAAAGAAGTCCCATTTGGGCTGATTAAATTATGCCCTGGAATTTATCTGTCACATTCCTTCCACCAGTACAAGATACCTCAAACTCACAAATTAAAGGAGTGATTTATTTGGCTCATGGCTCCAGGGGGTTCAGTCCACCATCAGCTGGCTGCAGGGCAGAAACAACCTGGCAGAAGCGCCTCAGGGAGCAAAGCTGCTCAGCTCTACTGCCGGGAAGCAGAGGGAGCAGAGAAGAGCTGGGGACAAGGCACAGCCTTCCGGGTCACAGCTGCAGTGACGCCTCCGGCCAGTCCCTGCCTGCTAGCAGCGCGTTCAGCTGTGAACACATGAGTGAAGGGATCCACTGAAGTGTACAGCCTCTACTCTGCCTTCTGAGGGCGTGAGAACACATGAGACCTTGGGGGATGTTGAGGGTTACACCTTAACAGGTCTGAAGGGCTGCAGGGCATGTGAGTGGTGATAGGCTGGCAGAGGCCTGCAAGTTAGATGAGCACAGAGATAAGCAGGGAGACACAGAACCACCCTTAGGAAAAGCAGCTGAAATCGGAGGAGTCAGGGACTAGGCCTGGCGGGGCTCAGTGCTGTCCCCTGGAGGTCACTAGCATAGGCCCTGGGAAGGAGGAGAGGAGGATAGCATGGAAGTAATAGAAGATAACTCAGCAAGCACGAGACCTGGGCGTGACCGGGAGCCACCACTGTGGGAGTGTGGCAGGCACGGGTCTGAGGGCTCTGCAGGGTCCCTTGGTCCCCTCCTGTTTCCTTTGACTTTGGGATCCTCTGAGGGCCACCCCTAACCTTCCATGTGAAAAGTATAGCAATAGCAATGTGAGAGGTGCTTTTCTCCTCCCATGGTATGAAAGGTCACAGTGGACCATTTGCTTAAAATTAAAGAAACACACACTACTTTTAGATCTAAGCAGGCAGGGAGGAGAAATGCTGTAGTTGTCATGGGGGCAGAATGATTGTCCATGCTGTAACCCTTGGGACCTCAGAATGCGTGACCTCCCATAGCAGAGGGACTTTGCAGGTGGGATTGGAGTGGAGATGGGGACCTCCACCCTGGACAGTCCGGGGTGCCAGTGTCACCCTGCAATTCCTGAATACCGGAGTGGGTCAGGCAGCCTGAAGGACCTGGTACAGTGAGAGTGGGGCTCCCGGGGCTCTAGAGAGAACCAGTCCTGGGGATGCCTTGATTTTAGCTGGTGCTGTCCATTTTGGCCTTCTGCAGCACTGTAACATAACAACTTAATGCCTTTGTGCCTCCCAAGTGTGTGCTAATGCTACTGCAGGGCAGTATCTATCCGCGAAGTTCTTGTTTGAATACATAGGTGGAGGCATTGTTAATCTTCTTACCCTTCCCCGGGCTAGTTACACCCTGCATGCCTGTTTGTAGGAGCAGGAAGAACCCAGCCTAAGAGTTGGGGAAAGACAAAGGGCTGTAGAGTAGGTGGAACTCCTGTTTTTCTCCAGCGAACCTAGCACTTTGCTCCCCAGGAGAGAAAAACAAAACCTGCCCTAATTTCTGCCACCTGTGTCACACTGGGATCATGTGACGCTTGCTGGGAGCATTCCGGTTCTGGGCTAAAAATAGGCTGATGTCACTGTTCCGTTAGCGAGTGCAGCTCCTTATTGAAGGGCTCATCTGCCTGGTATCTTTCTAATTTGTTTTTCTTGGGAACTCTGGCCAGACTGTCTTAATTTTTTTCCCAGCCAAATGATCACTGTCACTTATTATTCCACATGTAGATGCTGCTTCTTGAGAAGAAATGGTTTTCCTCTCCAGGATCTTCAAAGCAGTAGTAAATCCCGCTCTTGCCTTATTTATAACACAACCCCCCAGCGGGAGGCAAGGCTGTAGATTACTTTCCTCCCTGCTGGGCTCAGGTGGGTGCTTCCCTCCCAGACAGCCCCCATGCACACAAGGCCACATCCCAGAGTTCAAGGCTGAGTCCGCTGTTCTGTGCAGTCTGTTTGGAGAGACCTGCAGATAAACAAGGCCATTAGCAAGGATGTGGCCCTCAGACTGCGCCATGCTGTGCCCCTGAATGGTACCAAGGTGAGCCCAGGATGGGGGCTGGAGCTGCTTGGCGTATGGAAGAGATGACCACAGATGGCATGCTTGTGCCCGTCTCCGGTAGCCCAGACACTTGCTGGATGTGCCCCTGTGTCCTGTCTGCGTGGGCTGGGGCTTCCCAGCCTTTGCCAGCTCTTACTGTGACAAGAGGCCGTCTTTCCAGGTAGTACCTGCAACCATAACCTTTGGACCATGGCACTTCCTGCAGGAAGTCTCAGGAGAATGCAGCCTTCCTGCCTTGATTTTCTTTCCTGCTCTCCAAAGAGTCACACTGTGTGATCTCCTCAAATTCTCCCCTAACCAGTGTAACTCATGTGTCCTGCCCTTGCTGTGCATAAGGGCATCACTGTGACTGTCCCCCTGGATGAAGGAAAGGCATCTGTCCCAAAGAAGCCACCGATGGGCTGGCTTGTGAGCATGGCAGTCCAATGAGGAATTTCTATGTGAAGCCTCAGATGACACTGGTTTCCCTGAAAGTTCAAATTTTTGGCCTTCACTGCAGGATGAATTGTTCATAGCATCCTTTCTCACACTCAGAGTGTCCTTGTGCAGACAGTAAGCTACATGTCTCCTCTCCCTGCGCTCAGTATTTAGCTGAGTCAGGAACTCTGTATGGGGGATTCTGGGAAGGACATAGCTGGGTGGGATGTGGAAGGAGTGGTGGAAGTGGGACTGAGAAGCTCAAGGCTCAAAAGACGCAAACTCTGGGAGGGTCCCCAGGCATCCTGTTCTAAGGGATGAGCTCAGGGTAGATCCATCTGTCCACTGACTCAGGGGACATGAGCTTGCCAGATGGAGTCTCCCCAAGATGTTCAAGCCCCAGTCTAGTGAGATCCCTGGGGAGCAGGTGTCTTGAAAGAGCAGAGAGGAGGGTGCGTCTCTGAGGAGACACCTGGACTTGTGTTAGTAAAGGTCCTGGGAAAGGGCTCCACATTGATTTCTGAAGGAGGAGGGCAAACTCAGTGGAGAACAGGGGTGGGGCAGCGAGCCCCTGACCTGGAAGCCACAGTGAGCATGGCTGTGTTGGCTTCCCACTGCTGAGACAAAGTACCGGGACAAGTCAACCCAAAAGAGAAAAGGGTTGTTTTGGTTCACGACCTCAGTCCACTGTTACTTGGTGCCATGAAGAGGTAAAACACCGCGGTGGGACCATGCGCAGTAGAGTTGCCCACTCCACAGGGCGAAGAAGCCCAGATAGAGTAGGGGGCAGGGTCCCAATATCCCCCTCAAGGCCATCTTCCCAAGGATGTGACTTCCTTCTTCCAGGCCTCACTCCTTAAGAGTTCTAGCAGCTGTTAACAGAGCTACTAGTTGGGAGCCAAACCTTTAACACAGGAGTCTTGGGGGGCACTTAAGATCCAAATTCTGATGATAGAAAAAGGTAAGAATAGGCTGGCTGTTGAGGCACCAAACACACCGGCCATCTTTCTGTTGCTGGGACGAGATGTCTGAGGCCCACGGTTGAAGGCAGCACAAGTTTATTTTGGCTTATGGCTTCAGAGGGTCCTATCCATGGTCAGCTGCCTTTGAAGCAGAAACAGCACAGCTGCAGGGCCTGGCATAAAGAAGCTGCTCCTCTCGTGGGGTCCAGGAAGAGGAGCGCGTGGGAGGAGCCCAGGAGGAAGGCACCGAGGACCAGGCGGAGACCCTGGCCTTGCACCTCTGTGATCCCTTTCCTCCAGCTCAGTGCTCCTCTTCACAGCCCACTCAGCTGTGAGCTCATCTGTGCATGAACCCGCAGACACAGTCAGGGCCGTTACAGTTCAGCTGCCCCCGCAGGGCTCTCTCAGTCCAGCCAAGTTGGAATTCAAGACTGGCTGGCAAACCAGAGATTCTCCTGCCCAGGGACACCCAGAGCTGGGTCCCCAGGCCAAGAGAATCAGCATGCTAGAAACAGTCAGAAGTGCTTAGGGACCTGCGACGTAGTGCAGGTGACCCTGACCGTGCAGGTGTGAGCTCCCTGACTTCGGGCTTCCTTGGTTACCTCACAACTTATTCCTCCGCAGAGGCCTCTGGGAAATTCTGCTCCCAGCCATTCTGGCCTAAAATACTGCATTGATTTCTTGCAAGAGGCAAGGTGGGTCGTTGGCGCAGATGCCTTTCCTGTTTTCCCTTCACTACACTTCCAGCTGCTTTTGGGGATTGGAACAGAAGAAGTAAAGCAGTGGCTGCTGAGGACAGACGCTGGCCAATGCATTGAGTTTGGAGGTTGCATAGTGGAACATGGGCTGAAGAGTGGGCCTCAGGGAGAGGGGCTATAGCCCTGCCTCCATCACTCTGGAAATCTTCTTACCAGTGAGGGCAACCCATGGCCTGTGAGGGTAGGCAGCAGACTGATAGGGCTGGGAGTGAAGACATTGGTTCTCGTCATGGGACCAGACTTGAGAATGCCCAGATTGTCTGTGTCATGCCAGTCCCGTTCGGATGAAGGGCCCGCACCGGCAGCAATGTCAAATGTGTAGTGAGCTGGTACAGGTAAATCTTCCTCATTAATCATATATAAGCAACTGTGACAGGCCACCTCCTTTGGAAGTAGAGTGCTCTCTGATGTGAGTTAGGAGTAATGCTGTGCTCACAGGAAGTCCAGGAAGTCCAATACAGTGCAGGAAGTCCAGGTTAACGGAATATTATCCCTTCGCTTTGCATCATAACTAGAAGTAGTGGGAATCCCATTTGACAGAGATTCTGCTAAATATCACGTTCAGTGGGTCTTTCACCCTCCTGTCTTTTCAAGCCCAGACTTTTTTCTACATTCAAGGCTGTTAAAATACATCAGTTTATTGATAGACCATTAAAATTAATTCTACTAATAACCATATTAATAGCATGTGGTGAAGATTTAATTTTGATTTTATTTTTATTTTTGGAATCCTGGGGATTGAATCCAGGACTTCCCCACTGAGCTACATCACCATCCCTGTTTTCATTCTTTATTGTGAGACAGAGTTTCATTAAGTTGCTGAGGCTGGGCTCAAACTTGTGATCTCCTTGCCTCAGGCTCCCAGAGTGCCGAGATGACAGGAGTGCCCGGGCTGAGGACTGACCCAGACGTGTCCTTCTGAGCCTGCGCAGAGGAGGCTGCAGTGGTGGGTGGTGTCACAGTGCGCTTACTTGACACAGGGTCAGCATTCACTGTCTGCCATTCTTCCCAGGACACACTGCTGGCCATCTCAGAGGACGTGGCACATGCTGGGTCCCAGGGCTCCGGTGGCTTTCATGGTGGAAAAGCACTGGCAGTGTGCTTCCTTCCCCAAAGGTGAGGGTGGCACCTGCATAGCTGAGTAAGGAATTTAAAGGATGTGCAAAAACACAAAAAGTGTCCATAGTTACGGAGGCCATGTGACGCTTGGATACGTGGACATACTGCCCGAGCTTCACACCAGGCGACCCGCTCCTGTCTCTTCAAAGATGGGAATTTCATTACAGCGGAAACATTCCTAATCCTCGCTCCTGCCTTTGGGAAAAATGCAGCACCCATTGCTGCCTCTGCTCACCCTACTGAGGGTGAGCGCACACAGGCAGATCCCTCCCTTTTCCTCTGCGTGACGCAGTCTCCAGCTGTCAACTGGCCTCTGCCCATGGGAGCCACTCTTCTAGGCACTGCTCCCCAAAGGCCAATCTCATTGGTCTCACTTGTGAGTGAGGCCGTCTGTTATCCCTCTTTCCATGGCTGGCTTACTTAACGTGATGACCTTCAGTTCCATCCCTGTCATCCCAAAGGCAAGATTTCCCTCTTAATGCCTGAGTAGTATTCTTTATCTCATATTCTAGTAGTATTCTGCTGAATATCTGTACCTTGATTTCTTTATCTACTCCCCAGTTGATGGACACTCAGATTGGTCCCATTTCCTGGCTGTGGTGAATAGTGGTGTAACGGACTTAGGAATGGAGACATCTCTGTGATACAACTCTTCTGGATGCATGCCTGCTAGAGGGACTGCTGGCTCCAGTTTAAGTGTTTCTATTTTTAATATTTTAAACTCCATACTGACTTTCATAGTGACCATCCTAGTTCACCTTCCCACCGACCACATGCAAGGTGCCCTCACCTCCACACAGCCCCTTGTCCTTGGTAACAGCTGCCTGAGGGAGGTGGTGACCCCCGCTGTGCAGTGACTTGCTTTTCCTGATGGCTTGTGATGCCCAGCATTCCCCAGGCTGTTGGCATCCATGCATCTTCTGCAGAGAGACATCTGTTTGGTGTGCTGCTCACCTGAGGCCCTTAGATATTCAGGGTGGGCCCTGTCTGGTGACAGGACTGGCCACTCAGTCCCTCTCGGTGTGTGCTCACTTCCCTTGGGCAGAATCCTCTCGGTTTGCTGTGACCTCTTGGCCTATTTTTGGCTTTGCTTCCTGTGATTTTTGGGGTGTTCTTTAAAAAGTCCGTGCCCATCCCAGTGTCCTGAGCATCTTGTCCGTCTCTTCTGGCAGTTTCATAGTCTCCAGCCTTACCTCGTGTGTGACCCACGTTCAGCTGATGGTTGGTGAGAGATAAGAGGTTAAGTAGTTTCGCTTTCCTACATGTGGGGTTCCAGTTTCCCCAGCACCAGTGATGGAGGAGACTCTGCTGTTCCAATGCGCACCCTCAGCACCTTTGCTGAGAATCTGTGGGCGCAGGTGTGTGGTTCACGTCTGGGGCCTTCATTCTGTTCTGTGGGCCTCTTGTCTCTTTTTACTCCAGTTCCACGGTCTGGTTTCTCTGCAGGTCTCTTGGGTCTTTCCCCTTCTCTGTCAGCACCCCACTGTCTTTTCACTGTGGTTGACTGCACTCAGGCTGTGAGCACAGGGCCACGGGGTGGCCCTAGCGAGGCCAGCTAAAACAGGGAGGGGTAGGGTGTGGTGACAGCAGAAGTCAGATGGGACCTAGGGGTCTACTGACTAGGCTTCTGCAGACCCAGGGTTTTCTTGGATGCCTTGTTTACATGTTCATTAAAATAAAAGTTAAGATGACCAGGAAAAGGGTGGAAATGCACACACCTCAAGGGCAGCTCTTACGATATTTAACAGCTTGACTTACTTCAGAGCTTCCTGGAGCCCTGGAAAAGCACAACAAGGGAGAAAAACGAAAATGCAGCAAGTCCCCAAGCTTTTCTTTTCTGGCCCAGACAGAATGTGAACACTGAAGCAGGTCTACGAGGACCCACAGAGTACTGGCACTACCCAGGCTGCGCCGTAAGCCACTAAAAACTCACGCTCAGGTGCGTAAAGCACCTGCTCTGGCCCCGAACACTGGGAGTGGGCGTCGAGACCTCTGGTGGGCACTTGGTGGCAGGAGTCCCATGGCATGTGGCCTCCTGTGCTGAGGTCACGGAGGCTGGGGATGGGGGCTCCCAGGCTTTTCGTGCTGGGGTTGAGGTATTTGTGGACATCTTGCATCCCCAACCTTTGTGGGGTTTGCAGCCAGGTGGAGGGGCTCTCTGGACACCGGGTCTCAGCCAAGGTCACAGAAAAGTGGCAGGAGGAAGGCTCTGCCAGCATCCACGTCCCCCAATGAAGCCCTGGACACCATAGGGATGCTGGGGTCAGAGATGAATATTCCAGACAAGCAAGATAAACAAACCAGAGATGGGACATGGTGACCAGTGAGTGGAAGACGGGCCCTAGGTGCTGGCCAGCTCCTGGCAACAGGTTTTGAAGGACCTTCAGGAGGCAGCTCCTGACCACTAGAGGGGCTGGGGCCAGCACCTGGGGTTGAGGGGATTTCGTGATGCTTTTAGGGTGCATGGGGAAGCTTAGCTTGGGTCAGTTGGGAAGAGGGCAGAAATCACTTGTCTGGAGCAGAGCAAGAGGCGGCAGAGATGTGGCCGGAATCTCTGAGAGCTGAGGGCCTGGGCAGGAAGCTGGACCATGGGTGCAGAGAGTGGTGGAAGGGCTCTAACTGGATGCTGTTGGGGGCTGGGGCCAGGTGTAGAGAAACCTCCGGGAAGACTCATTTCCTAGGCTGTCTGTTTCCAGTAGAATTTTGTCCCCAGCATGTGAGTTTGAATCCAGGGCCCTCACACTGAACTATATCCCCAGCCTTTAAAAAGAAATTTCTTTTAAGCTTTGAGACAGGTTCTCGCTACATTGCTAAATTTCCCAGGCTAGGATTAACTCAAGATCATCCTGCCTCGGCTTCTCACAGTGTTGGGAATACAGGCATGTGCCACCAAGCCTGAATACCACAGTAGACATTTGAAGGCCTGATTCTCTCTGATTCACTGTGGCATGGCATTATTCCACATCTTTGTTTCTGAAGCTGGTATTTACAGTCTCTGTGTGTGTTTATTTTTAAATTTCTTACATGCTCTCAAGTACAAAGCACTCCAATAATATTTTAAATTAAGCTACTTTGCATGACGGCTGCAGAAGCCGTCTCAGACAAGGGGCACTGCCGTTTGCATACTGATTTCCTCAAATTCATTTGCTCACTCTGGAGCAGGGGCGAGAGGGAGAATGGCCAGGCATGATGCAGTTTTGGAGAGTGTGCCTGGGAAGGCTCCTTCTGTTCATGGAGCAGGCTGAGCATCACCACAGCTGATGGTGTCCATGACTGTGCTCTGGGGATCACATAACCATGTCTGGATCATTAAAATCTGCCGGTCAGGGTCAACCCGAGGGTGCAATCACTCTCGCTGTCCACTTGAGTAAAGTGTACAGTCTGGATGCGGGGCAGAGCTTTTCTATGTTCTGATGGCCGGGGCTGCACCCTGCATTCTTAGGGGTCCTTCTCCTTTAGGGGTGGGGACAGGTGAGGCTCCCTTGCTTTGGGAGAAAAGCTCTTTGTTTCAGGCTTTATCTGTAGAAGCCATGATTAAGATATTGCTCAAAAATACGTCTAGGGATGTGCAGAGTTATTTTAAAGATTGTTTATTGGCATATTTTAGATATACATAATGATGACATTCATCATGGGGAATCTGTACCTGTACATGACATATTCTAGTTCTTCTTTTTGTACACCATTTTGGAAGGAAATTTAGAAATGCTTTTTCTCCTCAAATATTTTCATGGATAATAATGTGCTGCTGTACCTTGTGAGATTGTTTGGGTTGAGGTGGAAAGGTGCTGAAATCCACTTGGCTGTTTTATTGGAAGTGTGTTTTTCAAAGCCTAGATTTTAATCACGTGTGTTATATAAGATTTATTATTCTGATTTATTTTACTTAACATTATAGTTTTCATGCGCATCCATTTTCCTACAAATGCTTTAAACTGGTCCTTCTTTCTAGCCAAGTAGTATTCCACTATGTATAGGTGCCACATTTTTTTTATTCGTTCCTCTGTGGACAGGCTCACAGCTGCTCCGGGGACTCGGCCACCGTGAGCTGCGCTGTTATAAGCATGGGTGCATGTGGGGCACTGAAGTGCAATATCTGCAGCTTTTTTGGGAACAGCTTGAACACCATATGGTTTCTCTCATTCGAGTAATACAAAGTACAGGTAAAGAGCAGAATAAAGGAGTGGTGTAAGGACTGAGGGAGACAGACCTTCTGCAAGTGGGAAGAGGTCTGAGGGACCGAGAGTGAGGAGAGGGGTGGAGGAGAGGGAAAAAATCATATTTAAGACGTGTCAGGTAAAGGGACAGAATCCCCACGATGGATGAGATCATTATATGCTGCAAACATGAACTAAATAAATAATAACAGTAGTGATGAAAGTGGGGAACGGGGGTCTAGAGAAGGCGGGAGGGCGAGGGGAGGGCAGAGGAAGAGAGAACGGTAGTGTGCTCAGCACATGCACCCACTCCCTGAGATGAAGGCAATAAAATGAAGAGGTTCGTTATTCTGCCTTCCATGTGCCTCTTCTTAGTCACAAAGGCTATAGGCACACTTGGTCTTCACGTATGTGTATGTGTCTTCCATGTGACACAGAAGACACATAATACATACATGCATGAAACTGGCCAAGTAGGGTCCAGATTCTACAGTGATTTCCACTCAGCATCTGCTGGGGATCAGTGCCAAAGTGAAGGCCAACTTTGCAGGCTCACAGGTTCTGAGTCCCGTGGTTCTGAGAGTGACCGCTCCTTTCTTAAGCACAGGCAGAACCGGCCCCTTTTCCTACAGCCCTCCGAGGGCAGACGCTGGAGTCTCAGTCTAGGATCATGCCCTGTGGGTTGGGTGCTTCTGGGAGTGGCAGGTGCTCGGAGTGTGCTCCTCACATTGAGAGAAGTGGAGGATTCACCTGGGCATTTAAGCTGCACCACTGCCTGGGGCAGGAGCAGGGCACCCTCAGGCTGTGCCTTTGGAAGCAGAGCCAGATGGGATCCAGAAGACCTGGTCATCCCGCAGCACAGACCCACTAGGGCACCGAAGGGCACCCCTGCCTGTTTGTCATCCCTGTATCAGTGTCCCTCCTAGGTCGGCCTCATGGCTTAGCACTGTTTTCAGGCACATGGCTACCTGCTTCTTTCCCTTCCTGTCCTCCCTGGCATCTTGCAGGCCTGCAGCAGCGAGAGGTGACGGGGGCATGGGTGTGTGAGCAGGATTTCTTTTTCCATCCATGTCGCTGCCGCAGTGGCAAACCTGTTGAAATACTTCCTTATGCTGAAGTTCACTTACTCATTAAAAGGTACCGTGAATAAAATGCATCCAGCTACTCCAACAGGGATTCTGAAGAGTACCATGTCGGCTTCTAGAAAGTAGTGAGATCTTATTTTTCTCATTGCTGAGACAAAATACCCAACACCCACAAGTTAAAGGAGGAGAAGATTATTTTAGTCCATAGTTTTTTGAGGATTCAGCCCATAGTCAACTGGCTCCAAGGCTGGCTGACATGGCAAAGGGGCATCAAAGAGGAGAGACCGTCCATGGCAGCACAGGCAGGTGGCAGCAAGCAGCCGCCCTGCCACCGCCACCACCACCACTGTTGCCGCTGCCACCGCCGCTGCTACTGCTGCCACCGCCTTCCTTTCTCTTTTATCCCATCCAGTCTACAAGCCTTTCCGTGGTGCCACCCACACCCAGGCTGGGCCTTCCCCTTACCTGCATCCAGAACTTGCTAATTCTAATCATGGACTAGTTTAGTAGCACACACCCTTATTCCCAACATCACACACCCTATAGACAACCAGCTCCAAAAAGCCCTCCCCACGAACAGGTGAGGATTGGGGGGACGTGGGGAGACAGGCCATAGCGAGAGGGTAGGGTTGGAGGGTGCTGTGGTGCCCAGAAGGCCAGGGAGTGGGTGGCTGTGAGTGCAGGTGTCCTTCCAGTGTTTGCAGTGGTGCCAGGGGCTGGTGCGGAGAGGAGTGCCACACAGCCAGCTCTTACCCAGGCCGTGCGCCACCCTGCTGCCCTTCAGGAGGAGTGGCCACCTGGCTGCACTGGGGACGGAGTGGATTAACGCCACAGTGATCCTGAAGCAAGCAGTCATTAAGTCACCCCTTTGCCATGAATCAAGGTCGTTGACTCTCAGTACAACCGGGCGTTCTGGCAAAAGAACAGCTGTGGTGGCGGGAGGGCACCACAGCCCAGTGCCCAGGAGCCTCCCTGTGGGACAGGAAAGGTTTGAAGCTCTGTCTTTCTCCCTCCTCTGAGACTCAGAAACTCCTGGAGAAAGCAAGTGTGGTATTTGTATGAGTGACAAATATATCGGATCTTTAATTACTGCATATCACAGGCGGGGAAATGAGACCAGTAATGATTATTATTTAGCTCAAGAGACGGGGAAGTAGTCACCCAGGCATAATTAGGTGAACGGTTGCTATCTAAATATACAGCATAGTGTAGCTCTCCGGGTTACACGCTCTCAACATCTCATTAATTTTTGCAGTGATGGACGACCCTGTCGTGTGTTTTCAGGAGCTACTTTGTCTGAATGTCCCCCTCAAACCATTGAGGTCTAGCAGAGACTTTAAAGCTGATCTGTTTCCCATTCGATTCTGTCTAACATGAACAGTTCTGCTCAGAACGTCCTTAAAGTAAGCAAAATGCTTTGGGGAGCCGGCGCTGCCTGCGAGTAGACTGCCCTGGGAAAGAGCGAGCTTACCAGGGGTTTTCTCCTGGAGGGGTGAGCTGGGGGAAGGCCTGTGGGCAACTGAATGGGACAACTTTCAGACCCTTGCCTGGTGGCAGCCTGAGGTGAGTGGCATCGAGGACAGCAGGGACGATGGGCCCAGGTCACCTGCAAATGAGCTCTGTCACCTGCGCCTCTGTGGATGTGTTGTCTAAAGGAATCCTTTTTTTTTCTTTTTCAAAAATTCGTACATTTGCGGTGTACACATTACAAGCAGCCTGGGGAGTGGGTACAGGCACACAGTGCAGCTTGACTCTTTTCTTACCCTTTCCCTCTTCTGATTCACCTCTCCCCATCTTCATTCTTGTTACTGTTATTAATCTTAGCTCTTGCTTATGACATGGTGTCTCTCCGGCAAGGAGCACAGTAAAGGTTGAGAGAAGGGGACGAGGGACCAAGTTCTTGCAAACGGCAGCTGAAGAGGATCTGCCCGGCCCAGGCGGTGATGCGGATTCACAGCCTAGAGGTGCAGAGGGCACGGGGAGGGTTCTTCAAAGCGCGGCCTGAGAAGGCGCGTCGTCGCTGTGCGGAGAGGTGTGCTGTGAGGAGGACCCCGCTCCAGAAGGCAGACGATGGGTGCGCCTGGGCCCAGCTCATCTCCTCGCAGGGGGTGGACACGGCTCTCTGCCTGGAGCCCTTTCTGGTCTAACTGTGTGGCTCTGGGAAGGCGCTGAGGGCTGGAGGGGGAGCAGTAGCCCCGGTCACTGTATCAGCGTCTTTCTCTTCATCCCCATCCGCCGCCTTGGGGTCACGTGAACATGTCAACCTCACGGGAAGTGTTTGCTTACAGTGGCTGGTTTCTCTCTCTGTAGCTCGGCTGACCTGCGAATTCTTAAAGATGTTCAAATGGTGTGTGTGTGTCTGTGTAAAGGAGCCAGCCATCCTGGTGCGCTTCTGAGCAAGCTGGTCTGCGGGGTTGCACAGTGGTCCTGAAGGTCCAAAGTGTGGCGGCAGCAGGCTTACAGCAGCTGCTGTCGGCCCCCAAACTGGCCCGCTCTCGTTTACTGGGCCAGGGGCATCACACCAAGGAGCGGCATTTCCTGAGCTGTGCCAGAGGCCTTGAGGCATTTTGACCTTGCAGCCAGCAGGCCCCAAGTGAGTGGCTGCCAAGGCCCTAGGTCACGGGTGTGGAGTACAGGGATCTGCCCCGGCCCCTGCGGTGTGCAGAGGCGGGAGGGCTGCCCAAGAACGCTAGGACACCCAGCGCCCGCAGGGCCCTGGGCTGTGGTCATCTCCAGGCTCTGTTGCTGCTTGCCACATGTTCTGTGCAAGGACAGAAGCAAGGACATATCCTGTCTCCAGGGGCGCACATAGTGAGCACTGGGGCCCTCCTCTGCTTGCTGGAGATGAAGCGGGGAGGGGAGGCTGAGACCCCTTTCTGGGCAGAGTGCTGCAGGAGAACAAGATCTGCATAATCAAGGATGCTGAGGAAGCGTTGAATCCCAGCCCTCTGTTTCTTTTTCTCAAGCCTGTAATCCCAGAGCTCAGGAGGCTGAGGCAGGAGGATTATACTGAGTTGAAGACCAGCCTGAACTTCATAGCAAGATCCTGTCTCAAAAAATCAAAAAGGAGAGACTGTTTTGGCTACTTTGGGTCCTTTGTGGTTCTATTTTAGATTTTTTTTTCTACTTTAGTAAAAAATTTCCCTGCTTTTACATTGAAGCTGCAGATCATTCTGGGTAATACAGATTTTTAAAAAATTTTTTTTTATTTTAAAGAGAGTAGTAAAAGAAAGAAAGAAAGAAAGAAAAAAGAACAGTAGCAGCATATCAACATTACAAACATAAAACAAAGCAGCAAAACATTAAAAATGATACAGGGTTTCAAAACAAAATGATAGGAATTAACAGCGTTTGTTATATTACATATTGTTACATTCAAGTACGTTGCTCAGATTACCAGATGTAAGAATGGAAGTTTGTTCAAATCATTAAAGAGAATAACAAAGTAAATATCAGATAAAACATGAGATAATGCAGAGTTTCACTAGACAAGATGGTAGGGATTCACCATGGTTGTTCCATTGCATATTGTTGTCTTCAGATCAGTTGCTCAGATTATCAGACATGAGCATGCTAAACTGCTCAGAATATAGAAAATTTTAAGCAGTAACTGTTCCTTTCACTATACCCTCAGACATCAGCAGTACAGATATCCCGTATATATTTATATACGTCTTCTTTCCCTAATCCCAGTTGTTTCTTCCTTTGAGAAGTTTCTTTCCCTTTTGTATCATCTACTGTACATTTTGAGTTTTACTTACTCTTTCAGGTTCCTACACCAGAGAGACAATACAATGTTCACACATGTGGGTCTGATTTATTTCACTTATGAGGGTCTCTAGCTGCATCCATTGGGTAATACAGATACTTTAACAATATATTCCAACCTATACATCTCCCATTTATTTGTATTTTGTTCAATTTGAGTCATTTGTAGGTCATAATCTTCAGTATGATTACATTTATTCTCAAGTACCTTATTTCATTTTTCTTTGATGCTACTGTGAATGGGACTGTCTTCTTGATTTCTTTTTCAGACAGGTTGTTACTGTTGAAAAGAAATGGGACTGCTTTTTGTATGTTGATTTTGTGTTCTGCTACTTTATTAAATTAATTTATTGGTTCAAACCATGTTTCTGCGTTGTCTTTAGGGTTTTTGCATAGGGTTACATTAAAAATTGTCCAGTTGTTCCCACTTGGCTTCTCTTGCTGTGACTTCCAGGACTGTGGTGAACATGGAGCGGGCATCCTTGCTGAGAGCCGGATCTTAGGGAAAGCTCCCAGTTCGCCCACTGGTTATAAGGTCGCCTGTGGACTTTCATAAATGAAAGTTGAGGAAATTTCCTTCTAGACTTATTTTATTGAAAGTTATTTTTAGTAGTGAAATGATGCTGGGCTTGGTCAGGCCCTTGTCTGGCATTTACTGAGATGGTTACAATCTTACCTCTCACTCTGTTCTGTGGTGCCTCATTGACTGATTTTATGTTCATGGGGGAAGGGTGGTCTCCTTAGTAAATGGTGCCAGAAAACTGGATATTCACATGCAAGAGAATGAAGCTGGGTCCTAAGCAAAAATCAAATCCAACTGGATTAAAATCTGTATCAGTCAGAGTTTACTAGAGAAACAGACATAACACAAGACATAAAAATGTAGAAGAAATTACAAATTTGGCTTACAACAGTCAGCTACAGGGTTAATGAGGAAGTGTGCAGAGGGTGTCTGCACACTGGAGATTGAAAAGCCCAGGCCTGGGGCCTGGAGCTCAGCGCAGTGTCCGTGCAAGTCCGTATCAAGGGCCTTTGGGTCTGCGACGAAATGCTGATGAATCTACGATGAAGACCGGAGAGCCAGCACCGAAGGCTGAAGAGTCCCAGGCGGAAGCTGAAGAGTCCGCACCGGAAGCCGGGAGACGACCGAGCTGAAGGCAAAGACTGGAGCGCGTCCGAAGAAGCAGCAGCCGGTCCCTCCTCAGTTCCTTTTTCACAGTCTACCAGCTCCGGGGAGGTGGGGGGTCCTCCACACCCGCACCCTCTGCGTGCCTGCCTCTTGCTCAGGTTTAGGATGAATACAAATAAGCACCCCAGCTCCCTTCTGAGTCACATAGTCAACCTTCTAAACTTCTCAAATTAACACAGTAATCAACATTCCAGAAGGGTAAGGGCGTGTCCTTTTTACCCCAAGACGTATAACTGCTCAGTCACTTAGCCAAACCTCTAGACTCCCCACGTTGACACAATATATCAACCATAACAAACTCCTAAACATAAGCCTTGAAATTATAAAATTCTTAGAAAGAAGCATGAGATCTCTTTGACATAAGCACTACTGTTTTTTTTTTTTTTTTTTGATATCACACCACAAGCACAGGCAACAAAAGCAAAAAATAGGAAGAAAACATGCTGCATAAAACTAAGAGAATCCATCAACAAAGTGAAGAAAAAAATGTATGGGTTGGGGAAAATATTTGCAAGCTATTTGCCTGATAACAGATTAATACACAAAATATAGAAAGAACTCATACAACCCAACAGAAAAAAAATGAAATAATTAAATAATGGGCAAAGGACTTGGATGGGCATTTTCCCAAACACACGAGCGAGGCTCAAGTTCACTAATGAGCAGGGACCTGCAAATCAGGAGCTGTCCTCTCCCACTGGGCGCGGTGGCCATGATACACGCCCTGGTGACTAGTACCGAAGCTGATGGGGCCCAGGAGCCCTTGGGCTGCCGGTGAGAGCGGGACAGGTGCTGCTTTCTTTCCCTTCAGAAAGCAGCATGAAGGGACCTTCAACCATCAACAGCAGGACGGGTGACTTGTAAATCTGTCCCCTGCGTAGGTACTCAGTGCAAGGAGACCCACACCTGTAGGGACATCTGCCCTGCATGTGCCTGGCCTCACACGCCAGTCAGAGTGGGAAGGAGCTTCAGCGCTCGTGACGCATTCAGCAGAACACTGTCCTCGGAAGAGAAGGAGGTGCTACCGTCTGTGACAAGGCAGAATATTCTAGAGCATGCCGTGCTAGTCACTTAAGCCAGACGTGGACAGGCAGTTTGATCTGTCTGCGTGAGATCCTCACAAAAAGTCAAATACAGAGAGAGAGAGAGAGAGAAGCCATGGCAGCCAGGGTGGGAGAGGACACGGGGACACCAAGGTCAGTGTGGACAGACTCGCCATTTCCTAGGGCGGTAAGTGCAGGGTGCTGATGTGCAGCCAGGCACTCTCAGTAACATTTTGTGTACTGAAGTGTCACTAAGATTAGATTTTACGTGCTCTTCCCACGCACACAGAGAGAAACTAAGAAAGGCAACGGATATGCCACTTTACTTCACTGCAGCCCTTTCACTATGTATATGACAATATAATGTTAGTTACCTTACACAGATATAGTAAAAATGAAAATTAAAGACACATATATAAAAATAAAAATAAATTGGGGCCCATTGCCTCTCCCTTTGGATTTGAGAAATCTAGAAGACATTAACTCCTTAGTCTCTGGACTGTTTCGTTGGCGGCAAGATGTAAGCAGCCCTTTTGGTATTTTGCCCAGTTGGGTATGTGACAGGGGTTGGCGTGCTAGAGCGAGACTGCTGTGTTTAATTCTTGTTGCAGGACTCTGTGACAGTGAAAGCTCTGTCTCTAATGCTTGGAGCCTCTCTGAGGTTCATTGAGTCCAGGAAACAGAGGCAAGAACTATGTGGTATTAGACCCTAGACACAGAGTCTGTGTAAGCATTAACACTTCATGTGGTCTGGAACCTTCTGTGGACCAGTGTGTGGCGCCATTTTGGATAACCAGGGTGGCTCAGGTAAATTCTCAGCCCTGCTCAGATCAGCATGAGCCATCACTTTTCAGTCTGTTGCTCAACCACTCCAGTCCCTCTCTTCACCTCTTCACCCCAGCCTGTGCTCATGTAAATACACACCGGAGCCCTGGCTCTGGCGGAGCGGCTCTGGGCTTTTGTCAGCTACAGCTCTCATTCTTTGGGCTTCCGAGTCTAATCACCTTCCTCTCCCTCTGTTTCACTGCATGAGAGACAACTGTGGAGCAGACTTGGAATTTTTTTTTTTGTTGGAGTCTTTTTGAGACAGGGTCTCACCATGCAGGTCAGGCCGGCCTTGAGCTCACTTTGTAGCCCAGGCTGGTCTCGAACTCACAACAATTCTCCTACCTCAGCCTCCCGAGTGCTGGGATTACAGGTGTGTGCCACCATGCCTGGCCTAGGCTTGTAAATTACCCTCCAAATGAGCACACTTTTGAGAGTGCTGACATGTCACCCAACAAGTGCTGAGAAAATAATCTGAACCAAGGTGGATAGTTGCTGCATCTTTACAGCTTTGCGAACTTCACTTTGAGTAGAGTTGAATGGAAAAATAGTTAATTGACCAACATGAATGCCCCCAAATGGAATTCCAGCTGAACCTGCGTGAAGTAAACAAACCTGCTGACCTGGAGGTGCTCTCAGATCTGGGTCCTTTGAACTTTGTGAAAGGTGGTAAATATTTGCATTCGACTCTAAAAATAAAGCTAGAGGAGAGAAGAGTTTGAAGGGGAATTGCACTTTTTATGCAATCTTTGATTTAAATTCAGTTCCTAGAAACCTTGGGTGGATGTGGTTCATGTATCACAGCACAAGGTTAGTCTATTGTGGCTTCAGATACACAGCTGGCTCACTTGTGAATAAATATAAATATAAATATTCCCTTAGGAGCAGTCAAGGGACACAGTACATCACATTTCTTGGCATGGTGTGAATATTAACGTTCCTAAAGCACCCATGTTAAATGGTTAGACTTAAAATCACAAAACTGGAATATTTCACAGTATTAAGTAAAGTCTAACATCTTTAATCTTGAATATCAGCAAGTTATCAGATTCTAGGTGTTTATTTTTTCCTTCAAAAAAATCAGAACAACTCTTTTCCTAACATAACAGGGCCAAAAGATAGTGAATGATTGTTCAAACTCATTTTGGCTTCACAAATGGCCGAGGAAGAAGCAGTGAACTCCCTTGCATTTACGTATTACTTTGTTTAACATCACAGTGTGCTTGCAGCTGTGGGCTGAGCATGTTGGATGAGAGCAGGCCGCAGAGGACCTGTCTTCCTCTGTGCTTAGAGATGGAGCCTGCCTCAGGAACCAGTCCCTGTGGGCATTCAGTCTGATGAGGCCTCTTGGTCAGCCCTTTGATTAACTGACTTGAGTGTCAGTGTCCTGGGCTTGGGGAAGCCTTCTAGCCACTGTGCCTTGGTGAATCTGAGCTGATTGTCCAGTGGGCAGGGCCAGGGCCCAGCTAGCTGTGGCCTCCAGGGGAGTTGCCTGCCAGTTATACCCACAGAAGTGAGGGCACAGGGCCTGGGAGAGGGCTTGCAAGGGCTGTGTAGGTTCATGGTGACTCTGTGGGGCTCCGGTTTGACATGGAGTCACTGAAATTTTTCTTATCTTTACTTATTTTTGTCTATTTGGGAGAAAGGCTATGAAGTGGGTAGTATTCTGAGAAAGATGGGAAGCAAAAGAAAAGAAAGAAATGAAGGAAGGGAGGAAGAAAAGAAAGGAGGAAAGAAAGAAAAAGACAAGATACAGATTGTATATGAAGTAATTAAAATCCTTCTTTACTCTCATTTATTTCTCACTTTTGGGAAAGATTCTTACCAATACTTTTGTGATGCGTTACCAATATGTTTTACTGGGAGTTCTCCTCTCACCTCTGAGTCTGCATGGTTTTGTCTGTGCAATCTTTAGTTCTGAGGCAGACCCGGGAGGGACTCAGTTTTGTAGTGGAATTGTGGGGTCAGAGGAGCAGGAAAGCAAGGGAACAGCTTCTGTGTGGCCTTTTCTGTTCTTAGGAAGGGGTACATGTGCGTATGTAGTCAGCCTGTGCAGAACCAGGCACACTTGCGAGCTGCCAGTGTACTCAGGGGTCACAGTGCGGTGGTGACTGACCAGCACAGGGGCTTGGTGGTAACATCTTACCTTCGCAAAGAAAGATGGTCCTGTGGGTGGGAAATGAAATAAAGGGCACACACCCCCCTCTTTATTATTTCTCCTGACTGCGTGTAGACTCACATCTATTTAACAATTTGAATTTAAAGTCACACCTCCCAAATTAATTTTCGTATCTCTAAAACTTAACAAAGCAATGAGGAAAAATATTGTCTGATAAAACATAAGTGAGAAACAGTGCTCTTGATCATCGTAGGTGTGGAGAATGCTTTCCAGGCGTCCACCAACAGGCATAAAATCAATTTCCACCGTCCTGTTCGGCCAACAGGAGGGATTCCTGCTGCAAACGCCAGACAGGCGTGAAGACAGCCAAGCGCTTGCAGCTACACTGGTGAGAGCGTCTCATTTTTCTTCCGATTTGAAACTAACGCTCTTTGTAGAAAATTGGAAAAGTAGAACAAGGTATAAACAGGAGAGAAAAGTTCATAATGCCAGCGCTGAGGTAGTGTGCTCAACGTTTTATTGTAGCTCCACCAGGCTTCTGCTCCGCTAAATACGCATTTGCATCTTTACAGCGCAGCACAGCTGTCTGAGCGACACAGCGGTGTCCTGGCAGCAGACGTCGCCGGGGCTCGGGCTGCGTCCATGCTGCCAGGTGCCCTGTACGTGCTGAATAGCCGTGGAGTACGCCATGACACATTTTGAATATTGCCCCTAGATTGTGTTGTGCGGTTCAGCATTTTGCATGATGCTGGATAGGTGAGTGGTCTTGAACTTTTCATGCCCAAAAGCTGTGCTCTAACAGGAGCTATTTTGCGTGGTGCCTCCTCCACAAAGTGAGTTAGGGCTTTAGGACGGACTCCTGGGAGTAGAAATAATGGGCGAAAACCTATGATCAGTTTTCAGGAGCTTCCAACTACAAGCCTCTCTCCCTCTCCCCCCTCCCCTCTCTCCTCTCTCCCCCTCTTCCCCCCTCTCTCTCCCCGCTCTTCCTTCCCCCTCCCTCTCTGCTTCTCCCTCTCCCCTTTTCCTCCTCTCTCCCCTCTCCCTCTCCCCGTCTCCCTCTCTTCCACCCTCAACTTCTCTGATGCACAGACAAAGGTGATACTTACTGTTTTAATATGCAGCGATGTCAAGCATTTTTCCATCGTTTGTGAATCGCTTTGCCTGCATATGTGGTGTATTTACTGGGACAGGGACTCCATCACGCAACATTAAAGTTACTTCTCGTGAATATAAAGCCATGGATTGAGAGCTTCAGTCCTTTGTAATAGTTTAAACATGCGAGACACTCTGAGGCTGTTCATTATTGTTTGGAATGCCTTATTTCCATCCCTTGACCGCTTCCATTTTGAACAGAGAACACCATGCCAAAGAAAGTGGCACGTGGCTTCCTTTGGGGGAGACTGAGTGTGTTTAATGTCATCCAGGCCTAGGCTGAGTTCAGCTGTGGTCTGGGTGTGTCAAAGGTTGGGATCTGTTCATGAGAACTGCAGCCCCTGTGGCCCTCAGGGTGACCATCCTGCCCCTGCCAACCTCCAGCTCTCAGCCCCCTCCTCTAACTTCTGGCTCTGGGAGTTCATTCAGGGCATTACCACAGAGGAGTGGACTTCTAAAGCATTACTCTTTTTGGAGATTTCCCCTGTTAATACATATGAACCCTTACAGTCAGTCCTAGAGTTACTAAATGTAAACTTCCAGGCAGCAGCCAGGGGGTGGGTTTTGACACTATCCTACCACTTTGAATCAGCCATCTAGGTCTTGTCACTTTTGGAAATGATTTTCTAATGAGTGTCAAAGTCAGGGAACCTGGATGTGGTCCTGTTATGGAAGCTCTAAGCCTTCATACATCAGTGTCCCCACAGCTCATGTCAAATGCCAGGAAAAAGATCTCTCACTAGCTTCCTGTATCCCTAAGTCATATCTCTTTCTTGGATTAAGAATAAATAGAGCAGATCTTTATTTTTCCATATAATGAGGACATTTGGGAAACTGAGGATTTCACTCTGAATTCATAAAAGCTCCCTCCTGTTGCAGCATTGAGAGGTGCCCCAATATCTGCCCCAGGACACCTCAAAGTACAGCAGAAAGGCTTGTGTCCTCACTGGGGAGGAGCAGAGCCGTGTGTAACCCATGAGACGACGACCCTTGTTCCTGCTTACCTTGTCACGCCACGGAGGCGATTTGGGGACAGAGCAGATTTTGTCTCTAATTTGTTCCTAAATGTCCTTCTGTCCCCACTGACAGTATCTATGGTCTTCGGCTCTGGTGTGGCCAGGCCTCCCAGGTGGACCGCATGGCACACAAGGGTGAGGATGGTAACCCACACCCTGTGTCATTGCCAGGAGTTTGCCTGTCCCTCTGTTTGCCACCTCCGTATCATGGAGTCTTTCCCACAGCCCAGGTGAGCCAGGCAGTCAGGTAGGTTGTTCAGAAACTGAAGAAAATACCAGGCCAACTTGCGAGAGAGACTGTTTCAAAGCAGGAAGAGGAAAGGACAGCGTCCACTACGACTTACAGGCAATAGTGCAGCATGGCAAAATTCCATGGGTGCTATATTCCCAGCAGCAGTACCACTGTGTAGGCTCCCTGAGGGGCATACGCTCTGCGAGACCAGCACAGGATACCCTGAGCTCCTGTGTCCCACGTGGGACCAGCGTTCTAAGAAGCCTCGACCTCGCCCAGGGCAGGACAGCGGCTCCCACAGATCACTCTCATCTGTCCATCCCCACTGCTCCTACTCAGGTCTGGGTGTTCTGGGCAGTGCCCCTGATGTGCAGCACTAAAGAGGAGCGCTAATGGGGCATTTCAGGGACACGGCATCCAGCGCCTGCGCCTTCCTCAGGGAGGGCACACATGGGACCATGCCTTGGCCACCATGGGGCCACCAGGTCTGTCAACAACCCTGGAGAGGATGGGGATGCAATGAACCTCTTAGGACTGAATCATGGAGTCAGATGAGTGCCCAGTATCCTCCCCTGGGGCCACCCATGGCTGTGAGGATGAATGAGCTCAGTCAGAGCCTAACTCAGGGTGACTCACACCCTCTCACCCCTCTCTCCTAGAGCACAGCCCCGCTCTCTCCAGGGGAGCCTGGCAGCAGGTGCTGCTGCCTCCATCTGCCCTGTGCAAGTCTTTAATTAAATGCACGTGGAGCTTGGAGACGGAGGGTTAGTAGTCACTTTCCTGTCATTGGGAAAAAATACCCAACACCCAGACTTAAAGGAGGTTTATGTAGCTCACGGCTCCAGAGGGTTTAGTCCAGGGTCAGGAGGCTCCAAGGCAGAAACAGCCCGGAAGAAGGGAATGAGGGAGGACCGCTGCTTCCCCATGGCAACAAGGAGAGAGACAGAGAGAGAGAGAGGGAGAGAGAGAGGGAAGGAGGGAGAGAGAGGGGGGG
>PVLD010023955.1:0-26410 GCA_004027595.1 Dinomys branickii | reverse complement strand
GTCTGACTAAATTTGCATGTCTGTATATGGGTCCATACATCTACAATTCGAAGATATCAATGGATAAAGCAACAACTACTGTTGAGACCATATCACCTTGTCTATAGATTAGTTTTGATTGTACTATTTTCTATGATAATGGGTGTCTGTTTGTCAATATGTTTTTGTACTTTTATGTTTCTAAAATAAAAAAAAAACAGTTCACGACAAGAATTAATACTACTACTCATAATATCAGGAGAGACTCTGGGATCTTTTAGAGACCCCACTCCAAGAATCACTAAGGATTGAAAGAATTTTACCATCACAATTCTGCTTCTCTAGAGCCACTCCTGGTACAAAAGATGTATTAACCAGTGATCACTAAAGAAACAGATTTAATGTAAAGCAAAGGCTGGAAAACCTCTGAAGAAAAAGAATGAGACTTCCTGCTTTTCCACTTTATTCCACTCAGGCTATTGGATAGTGCCTCTCACACCTAAGATGGGTTTTGTTTTTTCAGTAAATCCATTCAGTTACACCCAGAACTATACTAAGCCAATCAGTTGAGCATTCCTTACATTTTCTGACACAACAGTTAACTATCATATGTACCTAAAATATATTTAATATGGATTTATAATACATAAAGTTTCCTTTAAGAACTTACATTAAATTATATAATTATGTACTAATTGGAAGAGAACACAATTATTGTGCTGAAATGTTAGTAGTTTATGTACACATGTAGATTTGAGTCTCTGTGAAGGACACACAGCTACTTTAAAGAATTTCCCTTATGCACTATTTTACTAGATAAAAGTGTATGATATAATTTGTTAGTTCATTATTATGACAATATCCTTTCAATATTCTTTTCATCGTAGCATGTAAGAGAAAATGACCAGGTAGTCCACGGGTGGAGGATGAGTATTTGAAGTCCAACAACTGAGATATACTAAATTTCACTATCAATTTCATTTTTCTGAATAAAAACCAATCCTACAAAATATATCATATTACTCTTAAGATACAAATTCATAATATCCTTGAGGTTTTTCCAGGAATTATCCCTTCATCATTACTTATCAAGATATATCTTCTTGCTTAGGAAATATTTTCTCTTGACTCCATTACAGAAAAGTAGAACCTGAAATGTGAGTCAGGAAATTATTTTAGACATTTGCCATTGGCTTGTTCCTAAATGTAGTGTGTAAGTCTTTTCACCCCTCTTTGCTGTTACTGCTTCATGACAATGTGGATGGAAGTACCTAGCTTCACAGTATTTGTACACCTATAGGAAAATTGGATTTTAACTGTTTAGTTATTTGTTTTGTTTGAATTAAAGAACTCTATCTTATACAAGCAGCATGTCTAATGCAGGACACAATGGAGAACAGGCACTGAATATGAAATGATGCAAAATAGCAACGTATACCCCAGCCCCTTTCACAGCATTACCACATTCTCTTTATGAATATTTTACTGTTTTACACCCATCAGATCTTTATTATGACCTTTGAGTAACTTAATGTTGTAGTTTTGCTAAATGAAAATACAGGCATCAAGTGGCCCTCATGCAAACACAGACAAGAGCTCCTCTGCCTTGTCTCTAATTCAGTGGGCCACTGCTCCTAGGGGTGAAAGTGTGGATAAGATAGGAAAACAGCAGTCTGTAACAGCTACAGTGATTATGCTCAGTTCTTAGGAGCAAAGGAAGGGTCTACTCCATGTTTAATAGAGACTTTCATTTTTAATTTCTTCTGCGCACTAGGAATGTGACAGGATCTGAGGACACAGAAATTAAAGAAAATCAATCACTCTTTTCCAAACATGTGCATGTCATGATACAAATACCAAGAAAGTGGCCCATATAGAGAAGTAAAAATGACGATTGCAGATGATAGGCAGATTATTTGAATGACATGAAATTCAGTCTTTTATCAATAGTTTTATTAAATATCTAGATTGCATTCAGGCTTATACATCTACCACCTGTCAGTAACAGGAGCAGCCTTTGTTACCTATTTCACCCATAATCACTACACTGTGCCAACTAGAAGCCAGCTTCAGTGACAGTGATGAGTCTCAGAGACAAATAACTGCGTATTTTGCAGAACTAAAGGATGGAGACAGGAATCCAAAGTAAATTGTCAGTTCCTGTGCTTCCTACACAAATCTTTTTCTTTGTTTCCAAACCTTCAGAATATTTCCAGCAGAAGTTCAGAGGTCTAAATCGTACTTTTGTCTGAGGAATGTTAAACTCTTTCCAGATTCCTAAGCAGGAATGGAATCCCACCCTGAGGTACTTTCTCTTCTTGGGATTGAACAGAGTAAAACAAGATTAGCGGGCCATGTGGACAGCTTGTCGACCAGCCTGGAGTGTGGAAGGAGAGTGAGATCAGTACTAATCTTTGTGCACCTTCTCCATCTTTGATCTTTGCTTCTAATCTCAGAAATCCTCTCTAGAGAGGATGCAGCAGGGGTCACCTCTCCTTTGTCCTGTGATCTGCTTGGAACCCCAAAGAGCAGAGCTCAGTGAGAAAGGGGTCGGTTCCTGGAGGTGGGAAGAGAGGTGGGTGCTTGGGTTGTCGAAGGAACTGTGAGCTTCAGTTGCCGGCCAACATACCCTGCCTATGTCATCACACAGCCTTATATAAACACAGCTTCCCTCCTTTCTACCCAATGCCCTGTAACAGATTATACAAAATGCTGTCTTTTTTACTGTTAAATAAATTACATAAGAGCTTATGCCTGAGAAACATTGCACAGTGAACATCAAACAGTTTGCAGCAGCGCAGCGCTCAGATGCTGCCCTTCCCAAACCCCTCAGTACCGGTTCTCAGCGCTGTTATCGTCTGCATCACCGCACTCACTACCCTTTGAGCTGCTGAGTAAGCAGTTTAGAGACAGGCAAATGTGCTATCGTGGATTAGATGTCTATGGGAGTCAGGACCAGTGTGGGAAGACAGAAAATTCAACCAAAATGTTTATCCCCCAAGAAAATCAAGTACAAACTTCAAAATACTCATAGCTAAAACTGTGGGAAATCCAAGCAGCCATTCTCACTCTCCACTTTCCCATGTGTGCTCATGATAGAAAACTGGTTATACAGTCCTTTCTCCATCCATCCTCTCCTTCAGCACTTCTTCAGCATGGCTGTGGCTCTACTGTGCTATGACCACCACTACGAATCCCACAGTGCTCACCTGCCTGAGTACCAGAGATAGCTGTAAGTGAACTCAGGGGATCCCCCACGTCAGGCGTGGGCTCCTATTTCAGAAAACCGTGACAGAGGAGACACAGCAATGGTGCCAGCTGGAAGGGAAAAATCAGATGAAAGGCTGGGGGAGTGGATGACTATGAACTATTTTACGAACTTGGAAGCTCAATGCACACTGTTAATAACTCTGTAAACTGAACCACTTATTGCCATCTCTAAGGACTTCTGAACTTTAAAGGAAGTTGTTGAAAAAAGAGAAAATGAATACCCACAAAAAGGCACTGGGTTCTTCCTTTACTCTGGTAGAATTTCAAGCATTCTATTCAGTTTAGTAGTTTTCCCCTTTGAAAAACTGTCCCTATTGGAAATGGGGGAGCACCCCTGTGATCCCAGCACTTTGCAGGCTGAGGCAGTAGGACCATCACAAGCACAAGGCAAGAATGGATCACATAGTGAGTTCAGGGCCAAGGTGAGTTATGCAGTAAGACCCTGTCTCAAGAAAAATGTTCTCAAATTTTTATTTCCATTTTTCATTGTGATAAAGTATAAATAATTCAATATATCACTTTCATCACCTTTAAGCAAAATTTGGCAATATTAATGATAATATCTTTTCATGCAAATATTACTCTTACCCATCTTCAGAAACTTATCTTCCTACCCGAAATTCCACCATCACCCAGTCATCCATGATTCTAGTATAAAACAACAAATGTGTAAACTAATATGACTTATGAAGCAGTACTTACAGGTGAATTTGGGGTCTGTAATTTCTCTACATGTTCAAATCTACATTCCAAATGGGTGCCAAATGACTTGGGATTAAACTCTCCAACCATGGAGCTTCTTTAGGGTGTTGCTAATGTCCCTGTTCCTCAGGCTGTAGATGAAGGGATTCAGCATAGGGGTGACCACGGTGTACATCAGGGAGGCCACCATGCCCTTGCTGGGAGAATATGGCACAGCTGAGCCAATGTAAGTTCCAATGCCTGCTCCATAAAATAAGCAAACAACTGTCAGGTGAGAACTACAGGTGGAGAAGGCTTTGTACCTTACACCTGATGAGATTTTGAGAATGGAAGAAACAATTTTATAGTAAGAAAAAAGAATCCCTAACATGGGAAAAAGGCCAAATATGGCACCAACAAAATATGTGACTATGGTTTTTAATAATATGTCAGAACATGAAAGGTTAAAAACTTGAGAAGGGTGACAGAAAAAATTAGCAATTTCCACATTTCTGAAGCAGGTAAATTGCAAGGCGATTAAATTGTGCAGCTGAGAGTCCAGAAGGCTAAGAAAGACAGAAAGCAAAAGTAATAAGACACAGAGGCGAGGATTCATAATGACGGTATAGTGCAGGGGATGACAGATGGCCACAAATCTGTCATAAGCCATCACAGCCAGAAGCATGTCCTCCATACAAATAAATATAATAAAGAGAGACATCTGAGTGAGGCATCCCACATAGGAGATGGCTCTGCTCTGAGTTAGGAAGTTCGCAACCATCTTTGGGACTGTGGTGGAGGTGAAAGAGATGTCCACAAAGGACAGGTTGGAGAGGAAGAAGTACATGGGGGTGTGGAGATGGGAGTCAGTGCTGACAACCAGGATGATGAGCAGGTTCCCCAGCACTGTGACCAGGTACATAGACAGGAACAGTCCAAAGAGGATGGGCTGCAGGTCTGGATCCTCTGTGAATCCAATGAGATGGAATTCTGAGACATAGGTTAGATTCTGTGTTTCCATAGTCCTTAATACCTTTAAAAAATTCATCAGAAAAATGAAAGCAATAAATAGCACACAAGCTTTCTATATGTTATAATTTCATATTTTCATATACAAATATTCCCATGTGGTGTCAAAAAACTTTAGTCCTATAGCTCCATTGTGAAAAACCCTGTTCTCAAGATATTTTTCATGATTAGGTTATTCATTGTCCAACTTTCTCTGTATTCTACTTTGCAGTATAATTTACAAAGTTAGAACATAACAGTTTAGAATTTTTATAATCCCAGTAAAATACTCCCAACTCTTAAAAAAAAGTGTAGGTGATTCTATCTGAAGAAAATTAAGAAGCATTCGAATACACCTTTACCTGAAAAATGATACAAATTCTTTTATTTAAGATGTGTATAATTTCTGTAATATCTAGGTTTGCATTGTCTAAATCTTAAGTTAAAATTAATTGTTCCTAATCAGCACATACACGGTAGAGCCTATTATCTCTCAGTAAGTTTTCAGTATGCTTCAGTTTTTTGATGTCCGTATTTCAAGGATGTTAAGTTCCCACAGGCATTTTGTTTATAAATTATGTAACATGTATCTCCGATCTTTGTCAAATTTGTATAAAGTCAAAGTGCATGTATATAATTTTATGACGTAACTCTTATGGATGTGGCATTAGTGCGTACTGTACCTGTCATGATTTTAAAAAGTGATGAAAAGCACATTTGAGATTTTAAATTTTATATAGGGATTTATTTTAATCACCCCCTAAGTATCAGTAAGTATCTGCCATGCAAGACACTGTTTGCCTTTTCTTTATGCTGTATTCTACATTAGCATCATACTGTATTTAATTATTTTTCTAAATATAATCCTGCTTAGGACCAGTGGTAGAATTAGAAACAAGAAAATTCCCGAAGGCCTAGATAATGTACCTTAGATAGTTGATGTGAGAAAGTGTCTGAACATATTTAATTTGCATTTGGAGTTATGTTTAAATATCCAGACATTCTAGATTGAGACCAATAAATTTAATAAGATTGTCTGTGTCTTAAGTTCCTTTGGTTACTCTTTCACTTCAGAGTTGAGGATCACTATTTTAGAATATTTCTGACATTCAGAAAGTGCTCCACTAATATTATTTCTCTATATGTTTATATATAAAGAACCATTAACATTTCCTTCACAACCATCACCCATAAATTTGAATTGGTATCTGTCTGTAATTCTGTTCTGTTACTTGTCTTCAGAGGAACTGTTTGTCTTGAGTAGACATTCCTGTCAGTGCTTTCAGGTCAGTATTGATCTATGAATTCACTCTTTTTAGAAACTTACCTATAAAATATTTAAATCTCATGTAAGTTGCATATAACACAAATCTTATTACCTCTGGTAGAAGAGCTTCTATAGTGAACAGGTTTTAAGTTTCCTGTAACTAAAAGAAATCATTACTTGGAGAAATTTCTTATAAATTATGTTGATTACTATGACAATCTGTTAAACATTATTCTGCCTCTCTTCCGGTGGAGCAAGTTAAAGTGTGTATATAGCGCAATGCGTTGGTGAGAAATACTCTGATTTCCAACAAATAATATATGAAAATTTTTACTTAATTTTATTCCCAGAAAAAGTTAGTCACTATCACTTACAATCTCTTGTTTGAGGTAAAGCTTCCAACTACCCCCTCAGTCTGTTCGGGAATTAACGCTGCAGGATCCTATACAAAGAGATTTCATCATCATAGCGAAACAGCATATCCGTTTTGCTGCAGCGGGCGGGATGTGTCCTGGAACGGAGCTCGCACAATGAAGAGCTCAGTGTCGCTGGCCTGCTGCATATGCACAACATGTGTGACTCTGACCTCCTCTCCGTGCTCACACTGCTTGGGGAGAATGAAAAGAGCAACACTCATCTTCATATGTGGGCAACTAAAGGGCGTCTGGAATGTAAGCCGCAGCCGTTGTAAGGTTTTGGTTTTAAAGTAAAGATTACATTGTTATGAGAGCAGGAAGTTCCCCAGTGAACACAGTAACTCTGCGCACATGGCACCAGAGCCCGGAGTGCCATGAAGATCTCTAATACATTTAGGGCGAGGCGCAGGTTCACGTGCTCCCTTCTCTGTGCTTTTTACACCCATGACTATCTCTGATGTGCTCTTCAGTAACGGATGTCGACGCAGTACAGTGGACTACAGGTACTACGTGTCTATGGCAGAGACAAAGACAGCTACTTTTTCTTGTATCTTCATTGGTAGGACATTAGGTAAAAGAAGGAGAGGAACATAGGAATGGATCAAACATCTTCACATCATGCTGAATAGTTTGACCCGACAAAGTGCCCACTCAGTATGTAACAGGATGTTTTCATTTTTGGTGCCTCCTCTTGGCAGAGAACTTTTAGACTCTTGGGAATCAGGTGTAAGGAAATATGCATGATTCCTCTCCAAACATATTCATATAAATAAACAAAACAAAAATAAAATGTCCCACTGCAGAAATAGGAAAAGAGGAACTTTGTCCCGTTTCACAGGACATAATTGGAATAAAGATTATCCTTATAATTAACTATGCTGATAATTACATTTATTTTGCTCTAATTTTATGCATATCAACCACCCATCAGAAATCTCATGATCTGCATAATCCTTCCTGCAGCTGTAAATCAAATCTAATGACAATGTTACCTCAGAGATTTCAGACAAGATCAGGCGTGTTCAGGGTAGTGCCGCCATAGATAGACCTCCAAGATATTAAAAACTTGTGCTGTTCCACCTAAAGAATAAATAGAAGCAAAAGATTTAAAAATAATATCAACAGGGCTGGGGATATATCTCAGTGGAATAAGCGCTTGTCTAGCAAGCGCAGGGTCCTGAGTTCGATCCCCAGTACCGCAAAAAAAATAAATAATAATAATAATAATAATATCAACAGATGATGTCTAAGACACTAAATTTTTCTTTGTTTCCCAACCCACAGAAAAACTGAAGCAGATGTTTAGAAGTCTTAACCACAGGGGACATCTGAGTTACATTTCTAACTCGTATCCTAAATGGAAATAAAAAGAAAGCTTGACGTAGCCCCATCTGAGGCTGTGTGAAACGATGAAATTGCAAGAATATCTTGCAGCCGTGACAGAAAAGCACTCTGAGTTGTCAGGTGTACCCACTTTCCCTGACCTTTGCCTGTGATCTGTACCTGTCCTTCCTGTGGTGAGTGGAGCAGGTGCCACCCGCTGCTCTGTTCCTGAATCTATCAGGACCCCTCAAAAAGGAAGGTGAGGTGAGCACGGGTCTCTTCCTGGAATGACAGGAAGTGACATGGCTGGTAACGGTGTACGGGACTAACCTGCCGGGACTCATACTCATGTGGTACTCAGGGTCTGTAATCACATAGCTCAACTCAAATGTGACTTAATATTTTTCTACTTAATAACCTACTGCAGACTGAACTAAAATGACAGGCTTTTCCATTTTTCTTTAAGCAATAACAGTGTAGGCATCTCTAATTCCACAAACACATGAAATGAAATCAGTGCCTAGAACACATCGCACAGTACCTGGAATACAGGAAGCCCTCAAAAAAATTCATAATTGCTCCTATCCTACTTGTCAACATCTTTATAATCCTCTTCTTCACCCTTTTGGAGTGCTTAAGAAACACTGCACAAAGACACATTTTTCCTGCTATGAGTGAGACTCTGATGTGGGCATGTGGTCATGAAGCAGAAGTGGGCATGTGGAAAGCAAATTTGAAATAGTAATTCTGTTTTCCCCAGCAAAATCAAGAATACAAATTGTCCATTCCTCATAACTGATAGTTCTCATATTTATAACTTTCCATCTGGTTAACCTGCCATGTTGTCTGTATGATAAAGAAGCTATATTTCAAGGATCTTTCCCACCTCAAAGAGTTACCTCTGTTCCAACTGGGTGATGCTGTTTCTCTGCTGGGTCATAATCAAGGAGAGAAATTTCAAAGACCCTTCTATGTTTGCTGCTCAATGAAGGCTTAGGCTCTGTCCACAGAATTGAAAACAATACAAAGTCAGATAGGAGTTTCTCGATATGGACAACCAGGGAGGCTGAGACACAGGCATGGAATTCACTGGCCCGGAGTCATCAGACTGAAGGGATGGAGGCAAAAGCTAATTATTGATGATTTATGACTTTGTAGGTTCAATACACAGAGCTCGTAATTAGCCACAGTGGCCGATACCATCCCAATCTCGAAGGACTTCTGAACTTAATGGAAGGAGATGTCAGGAAAAAAATTGTCCACAGAGGTTTTGGGTTCTTCTCTCCTCAGCTAAACCCAGTGTGTCCTAATCACTTCTGTCCTTTATGTATTATTTCTAAGTGTCCCTCTACATTTATTTCATTTTGTAATCACTTGCATGTAAGAAAAACCTTACAATTTAACCACACTAAGTATGCACTAAATGACTTTAATTACATTCATACTGTTTTGAAACACTAAACATCATATAAATTGAGGATCTTTTCACTTTCAAAACTGATAATTTATGCTGGATTTTGAAAGCGCTCTTTATTTTGTCTTTTTGTTTTTATGTTTCTTTTGTTCTCCTATCATGTGAAATTCATGTTCGAGAGAGCTCCTGGAGGTGTTTGGTACAAGCACAAGAATCTGAGTCATTTCTCTCACTGAGCTATGCTAAATTTTCTGAGTTCAAGGGTTGTTTCATAAGCTTACCAGTTAGTTATCTGGTTTTGTAAAAAATCCGTGCCAATCTTGCACTCTTTACGGTGTTTCATTTCAACTTAATTCCTCTTCTATTTTCTTCCTTCTCCTCTCAAATACCCCACCCTCCTTCCTTATTTTGGGGTACACCAATGCTTTCAATGCAATATTTAAATTTTTTTCTCTTCAGTCATTCTCATCTTTCACTGACTTTAGTAAAATCTGGGGGTTAGCAGAGTGTAGTTAGTAGAATATGTTAGTAGAATGTGGAACTAATTAATACTTTTATCTCTAATTTTCTTACTTAGACTTACTAAGTTCTACAATAGCCAGGGTTGCTTCATAGGGCTAACTGTATTTACTTTGTGCTTTCATCTTAAATCAGCACAGCCTCCTTGTGTCCTCTATCATGCTGCATTTAAACTCATTTCCTCTTTTTTTCCCCCTCAGAGATAACTGCAAATCCCCCTTCTGTTTCCCCTGCCTATGGGACAGTAATACTATTAGGGCAATGTATTTAAAAAATAATTTTACTTTTATTTACATTTAAAAACTTCTGTCCCTTTTTATTGCTTTTATAGTATTTCAGTCTTAGAATATATATGAGGTGTTTGTATATGTGAAACAGAAGAAGAGTTAAGTGTTGCTATACTTTATGTAGTATGTGTCAAGGTCACGGCAGATTAGCCCTCAACAAATACTATGTACAGAGAACTCAAGCGGAAGCTTTCTATCAGCATATTACTTGATTCCAACTTTCTTATAATTTTTCTCCGCTCAAATTACACTTCCCTATCTCTTATTCCTTTATCCTGCCACCATAAGTAACTTCTCTAACATATTTTCCACCCTCCCTTCATTCCAGACATGAAAATAAAGTGAGTAAAATCTCATCTTTTTTCTTGTTTCATTTATCTATCATCTCTAATTTTCTTTTTCCCTTGTTACTGACCTGTCTCTATTTTTCTTACTTTTGCTGGTCTCTACCGTGGTATACTTATCATCAGAACTGTTTCATTGCCTTACTGGGTTACTGAGAGAGAAGTGAAATTTTTAAAACAAGGTTTAAATTATGTAATTGATACATGTTTGACTCTAGAGTTGCTGACATAAATATTGTTTTTCCCTTATAACCCAGTGACTGGGACTGATCCCATCTCACCATGTTGAATAGATGTGTGAACACCAGCTATAACCAAAGCCAAGATGACATCACAGGAAAAAAGCACTAATTAAAGCGGTCTCCCTAATAGTGACACTTTCCTAATATAGCTGATTGGGAATGCTCAGCTCCAAAAAAAATCCCGGGAATTCAGTACAAAGAGTGTCAAGGAACCTACACAGCCCGGTGCTGTCCATTGTGGGAGTGACGCCATAGGCTGCCTCACATGATGTGACTCTCTGCAAACTGAACATCAGCCCTTAGTTAATGCAGAGTGATCAGGTCTGAAATCTCCCAGATGTGTGTATGGTGAAGGCTAAAGAAAAAGAGGCAAATGGAACAATCAGGGCTCCAGGAGGACCAAAGCCTCTCACAGAATTCAAGATTCTCTCGGGGCTAAAACCAAGACCTCTCTGGGTGGCCCGTATTTCTTTCGTTATCAGAAGTAGGGAGGCGAGTACTCAAGAAGGGTAGAGCCACTCAAGGGCGTCTCCAAATAAAGAACCGAGTTAGTCCACGCAGGACGGAGACGCCCGAGGCTGCGGTCTTCATCCAGCTGGGTGGGGTCCAGGTGTCCTTGGCCGTGGTTTTGTTTCGTCCTTTGAGGCTTTCCGGCTTCATCCACCGTGATGGGCCTTGGTAAGGATTAGTGACTCACAGAGGTTTACTTACTATGAGTCAGCCGCCCATTTACAAACGAGGGGCCTAGGCTTTGGATAGATTCGCAAGTAAACATGAGAAGCCAATTAGCTAATTTAATTCCTCCTGAGGGCTGCTTCATAGTGGTCTCCATCAGAGCCCAAACATGTTGCGGACTTCCTGGTAGAAAACTGGCACATAATGAGTTTTTGACTCTGCACCACTTACTCTGTTTATTGTCCCCATAAAGTAGTCCTAGTCATTACTGAATATTCACAAATAATTTAATTTAAATGAATTTATACCATTTTGTTAAAATAAAGCCTTTCAGTGCTTCTAATTAATATCTGCTAAGGAAAAGCCTTTTGTTCTTAAAGACAGAAGAAAATAATTCTCATTCTCTTTTGTGTTTTAAAAACATGGACTGTAGCATACTTCAGTCACGCTATCCCTAATGTTTTTGATCTTCTAAATTGTTCAATTTAGAGTCTAAGGTAGGTGCATAGGAATAATTAAAGAACTCTGAAACTGGTATTGAAAGAGTTGTAGAAAGATTGAGCTTAACATAGCATAACTGCCGTATTGCTGGTGGTCTGTGGACCATGAGTGTATCTAACGTACTTGTGCATACTTGGGTTCAAAGTATATACAGAGTGCTAGGTGCCTGTTTCCTTTTTTCCAATCTTTAAAATAAAAATAATACATTTTATTATTGAGTGTTAGGTTTCCATAATGGTGATATTTTTTCCAGAAAGTTAGTCAATCCTCTTTTTTTTTTTTTTAATTTCTCAAGCACTACAGAAGCACAGAATCTAACTTATGTCTCAGGGTTTCATATTGCTTGTCTTTCAGAGGATCCAGAACTGTAGACCTCCCTCTTTAAACTCTTCCTGGTTGTGTATCTGTTCATGGTTCTGGGGGCTCTGCTGACTATCCTAGCACTCAGCTCTAACACTCACCTCCACATCTCCATGTACAACTTTTTCTCTGACCCCTCTTCATCAGATACCTACTTAAACTCTACCCCATTGCAAAGATGACTGTGCACATCTGAACTCGCAGTACAGTGATCTCCGAGGTAGATCCCTAATACTGATGTCTTTAAAATGATTTTTGGATACATAGATAATGTGCACCTGACTGTGACGGCCTGTGGTCAGGTTTGGCCCATTTGTTACCCTCTTGGTGATGACGAATCCTCACCTTTGTGTCTTTTGAATTTTTGCACCACATTTACTTAGGCCTTTTAACTCCCAGGTGTAGTTTCATTGTCTTTGAGTTTACCAACTTCAAGGATATGACATTTCTAATTTCTTCTGCGACCCTCTCCACTTCCTTCATCATGCTGATTTTGATAACTTCTCTAATAGCACAGTGAAGCAGATTGCTAGCACTATATTTGTTTCCCCCAATATTAGGGATAATTTTTTTTAACCATGAAATTGTTTTTCTTTGTCTTAAAATTTCATCATCTTGTGGGACATATTAGAGCCTTTTCTATCTATAAATATCACCTGTCACTTTTTTGTTCTTCATTTTGTAGGACAGACTTTGGATTTTACCTTGGCTCATCTACAGTAAAATCTTCCAGAAATAGTGTGATGGCCTTGGTGATGTGCACCCTGACTGTTCCCTGTACTGAGTACCTTCACCTAGGGAGTGAGCAGCCCAGTGTCCATCAAAACTGTGTTTCCTCCTCCTCCGGCCATTAGCCTCAGTAGGCTTCCCGCAGAGACTCCATTCATATCAGTACTGAGTGTCAGACCTGAGCTTTCATTGGGTTTAATGCGGGGTAGGGACATTGGGCCCACACTTCATGGCAATTCCCCAGCCTAAATGCTGCAGAATCTATGAAGTGACAGGATGGATGGATGGATTTAGGCTCCTCATCAGGATGAGCACAGCGCTTTTAAGAACATTGGTGGAAGACCCTGTGCTAAATTTCAACAACTACTGAAGTGTGTATATTGGTGCTTGTTATGAAAGACATAGAAGTCTCATTCCAACTTTTGCTTTCCTTCCCCACTGACTCTACTTCCCACAGAGGTATCATCATAGACAACAGAAAATGGATTCATTTTCACTCTTTCCTAAACACTGATAAGTTTATAAACAATGAGGGAAAGTTGAATAGGACAGAGGGCACAATATCGTAAACTGCTACCCTGATTGTTATATGCTTAGATATTTTATTTCATAGAAAATTGAAGAGTGCAGCATTATAGTGTGACTTGTGTTATGCTCTTAGCTTGATAGAAGCCCTTTTTGAATTTGTAAATGTGACTGGACACAAAGAGCGTACAAGCAGGGACATCCTTCCAGGATTTTCCCTTGAACAGTCCACTGCCCCCTAACCTCTTTTTCAATAGCAGAAGAAAACTCTTGCTCACGATGTTGCATTTACAATGTTTTTGATTGACTACGGGATAGCTCAGTGTATGGCATATACTAAATCAATTAGAGGAATAAATGCTGAGATCACTGGCAGCTCTCACAGAAGGAGCAGGCCCACAGTCCAGATAGATATCCACCTTTTCCACCTCCTAGATGTCCTTGCAGCTTTTCACATCTTGCTGCAACGTTGTCCTCAGCCCACTCAAATTCAAAAGGAGACCTAATGTCAAGTTTTAATTTCCTTACTGCTCAGGAGACCAGAACCAGTTTTATAATGCACCTGCCATACATGGGTACATAATAGCTCTAGACTTCCTCTGAAAACTCATGAAGGCTGTGAAACGTGAGAAAGATTAGTGCACATTACCCTGATACCTCCACTTTAATTATAGCTCTGGTAGGTTTACTTGTCAATGTCTTGCAGGTTAGTATCTCTAAGACCCAGCAATTTCATTTGTGTTTACTTACGGTTAATACAACTGCATTCACTAAGTATTCGGCATGTAATGGATGTTCTTTTTGTGATCTATGTGCAAAGCTAAATAGTAGACACAAAGCTGAGAAAGAATTATTATCAAGAATGTTGAAAAAAATAAAAAGTTTTAAAAAATTAAAAGAAATGATGAGTAACCTTTATATCATTCAATAAAATATCTGATCACCAGAAATATTTTGTCTCAGTAATCTTACATTTTACATTGTCCTTATATGAACTGTGATCAAAATCTAAGGTGAATGCTGAAATTAATAAAACTTATTGAAGTGGAAGTCCATTGCAATTAATCTCCCTTAAAATTCCGTCTTTGGTGTATTTATAAAATCTTTTTATGTCTTTTGTGTCTTTAGTTTTGCTGTCACAATTGCCTCAATGTTGTGAATTGATTGTAAATATTTAGGTTTTGTGGTCATTTTGACTTTGGAGAACAGCTAGAATTCACACGGTGCTAATCTGGTGAATAAGTTTGATAAGGAGACACCATAACTTGTTAATAAGTTTTACTTTCCATTGCATGGAGCCCAGCAGCAGTGCTCACATTATTTTGATCACACATCTTAAGACACTCATGTAGAAATATCAGGAACTCAAATTTCATAGATAATAAATCAAATAATGATAAAAATATTGTTATGAAACATTCTCAAATTATTTTTACAGTCAAGTGACAATAATAATAGATGATATTAATGTAGCATTTCTAAAAGCCTGAAAGTATGAATAGCGTTTTTTCTGAAGCTTCACTATTTAGCAAAAGACCAGACTACCAAAAATTTATACACAGGTATTCCGATGAAATTGGTCTCAGATTTATCGCAGCCTAGGTGGATATTTTGGCATATCACCAGGTAAAAGTAATGATAAATAGGACTGGGGCACACTCATTTTCTCAATTTAAAAGTTTAAAAAATGGTCAAAGTATATTATATGCATGTAAAAACACGAAAAAATGAGAGTATGTAGTAAAATTAAGATGCATCAATAAAATAATTTAAAAACTGTGATATAAGATAGGTGACTTTTATTCCTATATTAATTATATATGGTGAAACATCCAGAAATATTTTACACCATTTCATGTACTTTTTCTATTTTGCATTATTTTCCAGTTAATTTATAGTGCAAACTGATCAAAAATTGAATTATAGTTTTCTGCAAGCAGGTAAGCCATGAAAATTGTAATTCATGTTTTAGAAAGTATTGACAAGCAATCTCTTAATGAGGGATAAAAATGAAGATACTCAAATAATATCAAGTGAAGATACTCAAATAAAGAAGGAAGTTTAAGATTAGAAAAAACGAAACAGTTTCAACTGTTCACTGTACAATACAGGACAGAAAATAAAAACACAAAAATATCTTCACAAGTTATCTTACTGAGACTGGGTGGATTTCATACAAATAAACATGTATATCAATAAAAAGATTCAAATGTGTTTCTTAACGTTTTATTATTTCTTTAGCCACTTATAGATTGTGCACTCATGATGGAGACCATTACAAATTGGCTCTGAGCAGGATTTAAAATTAACCAATTGGCTTTCTATGTTTACTTGTGAATCTGACCAAGGACTTGGCCCCTTGTCTGGAGATGGGGAGTGATTCATAGTAAGTGAACCTCTGTGAATCACTAATCCTTGCTGAGGTCTGTAGAGTCCTGTGAAGCCATGATGCCTCAAAGGACAAGATAAGGCCACAGAGGAGGACATCTGGCTCCAACCACAACTAACTAAAAGGAGACTGCAGCTGCAGACCCCACACTCCTTCAGTAAACGTGAACCTAGAGATAAGGTAGTTCTCCTGAATGACGTAACTTACTACTTGGGAAAATATCTGAACTGACTCTCAAGATTCTGCTCAGATTCCTGCACTTTCCTTCTTTGTTTGAAAACCAAATAAATATGAGCGCCCAGAGAAGTTCTTTGTGTTAGTCCCCAGAGAATCTCAAATTCTGTTCAAGGGTTCTGAACTCTTGGGTCCTAAAATCATACCGCTTGTCTCTTTTATTTAAGCCTTATCATCCACTCGTTTGGGAGATTGTGTGTCTATTCAGTCCGTGATACATTGATGACACATTTTAGGTCAGTGGAGTCATATTCGATGGTGTATTTCACTAATGGGTATTTATTAAGACCCAGAATCCACTAGAGATAAAGGAGAGGTTTACACTGTCACAATTTTTGTAGAGTAAGCATTATTTTGGTCAGTACTTACAGCCCGGAAAGAGGGATATCAGTACACTAAAAAATGATTTTAAAAAAACTCTTGGGAAATAACTGTTGCACAGCAATATTTTCAGATTATGATTATTAATTTTATTTTCTATGTAATGCAAGGCAAACTCTTACTGTTTACAAATATTGTAAGTCAAAAGAATTTACTTAGAATACATAAGGTATATTTTATTCTTTTCTAATTTCCTTCAGTGAGAACCTTTTCCTTCTGGAGAAAGAATAACATTTCCTACCTACCTTGTTGTTGTGACTTTCACTGTGAGCATGGGCCTGTTGTTGCTGAGATTCTTGGTCTTCTAACTTCTTCACATGAATGTCTCTGAGGTAAGTGTGTACAGAAGTTGGTGAATAACTCAGACATAAATATAGAAAGTTATAAGAATGTGTTGTTTGTCACAATTTAAACATTACTGAAGTGTATTGGACCTCAAGGGTGTGTGCTCTCCCAGTGAGTACTTGGCTTCAAAATACATAGAGTAGTTAGTACCTGAACTTTTGGTTTTTTGCCCCATACTCTTTTGTTTTCCAAAGCTATGCAAGCTACAGAAGAGCACAACATCTAACCTTCGCCTCGGAATTCCATCCCCTGGGACTCACACGTTCCAAGGCTGCAGCTTTTCCTTTTTAGGGCTACTTCTGTCCATGTCCCTGGTCATGGTGCTCAGGAACCTTGCCATCACTGTGGCTGTGAGCTCTGATGCTCCCCTCCACACCCTATGCCTTTCTATTTTGTTTGTGATTAATTCTGTTCCCTCGCCACTGTGATGTGAAAGATGATTGTGGACATCCAACCTCACCGCAGGCATCTACTACATGGGATGCTTGACACACGGTTCCCCTTTTATCATTTTTGTATTATGTGTCACATGTTTCTGACAAGAATGGCCTAGGATCAGTTGGGGCCTTCTGTAACCTATTGACTCACTCAGTCATCAGCAAATCTTGCCTTTGTGGCTTCTCAGTTTTGATTTTGATTTTGGGGTATGGTATTGGGCTCACACTGCATAATTATATTTTCTTACAATTTTCTTAGTTCAAGGAGGTGGAACTTGCTAATTTCTTTTGTAGTACTGACGACTTTCTTAATCTTGCCTGTTTCAACAACTTCCCTAGTGACAACATGAAGTATATTGCTGCTGCCATGCTCTCCCTGCCCCTCACCTTAAGGATATTTTCTTCTTAATACAAAAATATTTACTCACTCTAAAAACCTCATCAGTTTTTGACAGTATAAGATCTTTTTTACATGAGCCTCTCAACTTTGTTTGCTTATTTTATGGAAGAGGCAATGGAGTATATGTTGGTTCAGCTGTATCACAGTTTACTACCGAAAGTAAACTGCCCTCTGTGATGTACACAGCGGTCCCCTCTGTACTGGGCACATTCATCCAGAGCCTGAGACCCGGGGTTGTTACCAGTACCCTGCAGAGGCCCCACAGTAGAATGGTCTTCCTAGGACCTGTGGCACAGAGCTGAGAGTAGGCTGGAAAAAGCACAGTGACCTGACATATGGACTTCAAGTCCAGTCTTTTTTGGTCATGTCAGTATTGTAATACTGTGTCTTTCATTTCTTAAAAATTTTCATGATGTAATGCTGATGGATGAATAGGGATTTTTAATATTCAGTATATATTTTGCTTTGGAAAATGAAAGTTACTTGAACATATATGATGTTAAGTGTTTTGAAGCAAAATTAATGTAACTGAAGTCATTAAAATGTAGATATTATATGATTGCTATTGTAGGGTGTTTGCTCTGTATATTTTACTTCATGAATGAAATAAAGGCAGGTGGCCATTTAAAAATTATAGATAAACAACAGATGTGATTATCATACTCCAGCTTTACCTGAATAGAGGAAATATCCCAAAACCTCTTGTGCACACTTTTTTTTTTTTGGTCTCCTTCCTCCATTAGTGTTGGAAAGTCCTTAGAGACAGCTATGGCAGGGGCCAACTGACTAATTATGAGCTCGGGGTGTTGAACCCCCAAGGTTACAGAGCAGTCAATAGTCAGCATGTGCTCCATCCTTCACTTGGATGACTCCCGTCCAGTGAGCTCCATACCTGTGTCTGAGGCTCCACAGTTGTGTGCGGCAGTGTTGTGGTTCTAATGTAATGTCTTTGTATGCAGAAACTGGTTTAAAGAAATATGTCTGGTTGCCACGTTGACAAGGGGTGGAATGTTATGGTTGATACATTGTGTCAATTTGGGGAGTCTAGAGGTTTGGCTGAGTGACTCAACAGGAAGCCAGGGTGCTTACTTTGTACACAGCCTGAGCCTGTAGAAGAGGAAGGCATGGAGATTGTGTGAGAGTTCCGTGCCCCTGGGTGGTGGTAGCCTGTTTACAATGTAAGAGGAGGAAAGAGGCTGCTAGCCTGCCATTTCTCCCTTTTGCTGTGGGTGCTTTTACTGTGCTCTGCTGCCATGCACAATTGCCCTCTGCCATGTGTCGCTCTTCCTCTGAGCCAGCCAAGTATGGACTGAAACCTCCACAAACTGTAAGCTAAATACACCTTTCCTTCCTTCATTTTGGATGATGGGTATTTTGTCTCAGCAGTGAGAGAAAAGTAACCAAAGCAGTCAGGAAGCTCTTGTCTGATTTATATTAATTTCAATTCTGAGGACAGAGCCTAAGCCTTCCCTGGGCAGCAGACACAGGACCTGCTCCCCTTGACTACGACCCAGCAGAAAAACAGCATCAGCCAGTAAGTGCAGGGAGATCACAGTGATATGGGAAACATCCTAGAAAGTACTTTTTTCATCGTAAGGACAATTATGACAGTTTAGGTAGTCATGTAGGGTGGAAGAAATATGAAAACTATCAGTTAGAAGGAATGGAAACTTTATATTGTGGTTGCGGTGGGGAAAGCAGAATTATTATTTCAAATATGTTTTCTATACACCGTTTTTAAAAGCTTCCTATTGTTATTTCACACATAGCAACAGGAACCATTCCCTTGTGTAGTTTTTGCTAAGCGCTCCAATAGTTTAATGAAGGTGATGAGAAGGGCTTAGAGGCGGAGGACGGTAACCACAGCACCAGGGACTGGTTTCGAGGGCTGCCTCCATTCCGGCACTGAGCAGTCTGCTCCGTAGAGCTTGCTTCCTTTCACGTCCTTTGTCTTGCTGCAGTTATAAGTACCTGCATCATTACTGCTTACAGAAATGGAAGGTCTGTCATTTTAATGGTATCTGAAGTAGACTCTGAGGTAGAAAAATGATTCACTCAAATTGGGCTCTCTGATAACAGACCAGAATTATAGAAGGACTAACCCTGGCATATTGTTCTGAACCACACTACCAACTATTCCACTCCTCTGTCCCTCCAGGAAGGGGCCCTTTGCTCACCAGGCCTCCCCTGTCGGGGCTTCCTGAAAGCTCAAGAAGCAAACCAGGAAATGGCATAAGCTGCAGCCACCCTGGGGAAGACATCGCTGTGCACTGGTTTCTCTCCCGCCAACACCATAGGATACTCTCATAGCTTCCCATACCCTCCTCTGTGCCCGCAATAACTCCACAAAGTCTCGAACGGGGATACAGCAGGTCAGGCTTTCATTACCCTTTAGGAATTGTGAGAAGTAAAATATGAAGCTATCATGTATCATTGATTTGGGCTGAGAATCTCTGGTCAAATCTTTCTTTGTTATGGTCAACAATGAAAAATTTTACTGCACTGGACAGCATCTGTCAAATTATTATTTAAATTCTTTTTGCTCTACATATTATTTTTACACATGGACACTATAGTCCATTTAATCCTATCTATAGCAAATATTTAAAAGTAGAGGAGAGATGTTTGTTGGTTAAAAAGGCACAAAGAGAAAAGAGCAGGTGAATATGTGTTTCTAGCTAAGATGCATGATAGAATTTCGTATCATCCAGATGCTAGTGCCTTTTGGATATAGTTAACTTTATCAGCAAACATCCTACTTGCAGAATCAGGTACTTAGTTTATAAGGAAACAAAAACTCACACATACTTAAGTTCCAAACTCTGTTTAGTTGCCACATTGTGGAGGTGAATAATATTCTCCTTAATTTCCTCAAACAGTATGAGCATAGAGAAGAAGAGAGTCACACACCTTCTGCCTACTGTAACTGGACAATGGCACCAAACTAAAGTGTTCTTTTCCCAAGTGTAATTTCTCAACACAGGCTCCAACACTGCAGCACAGTGGAAATGTTATTCCCCATATGATGTTGAAATTCTTGGATGTTATTATAAAGAGATATTTACCGGAAAGACCTCAGAGATTTTGAAGATATATCTCAAGAATAAAAGGATGTAAATTATAGTGATTCACTCACTATTTTTAGAACTAATCTTAAATTTTGCATACATTATTTGTTGGAAATCAGAAAAGTATCACCCACCAATATACTGTATGCAAATTTTCAGGTCAGTGCGAAGGTCAGAGGTACAAGAATTGTGAAAACATTGTCTTAATGGTAAATTTATAAGTTAAACAAAGTCTTTTTGTTTCTCAGATTATGGTAGCAATAGTTAAAGGATAGCTAAATTCACTTGAATATGTAACTTACTCTCCAGTACAATGACTCTGATTTACATTACTTAGATGAGTTTTAGGTATTCTTCGGGTAAGTTTTTAAGAAAACTGCTTGTGGATTTATAAATCAGTGCTGATCCAAAGATAGTGAAAGGAAAATCTACCCATGAATTTGATGAGAGTAGAGTACTGAAAGGACAGGAGAGCAAGAGAGTGAAATGATAACAAGAATTCAAATTCCTTAGGTGGGTTGTTTTCATATCAACAAACATTGATGTTGATGAAAATACTATAAATATTTAAATATCTGTATCTGTAGAGATGGTATTAATGGGAAATTTTTTAACTTTTAGTAACTATGCTGAGACAGAAGTTTTTAATGCTAGGATAAGAGAGTAACACAAGAACCTTACACGTAGAATTCAGAATAAACTTCATGGCCTAAGGCTACCGTATCTCGATACTTTACAGTGACCCTGGATAAATATATTATCAAAGTTGAACCAAGAGTGTTGCAAACTAAATTATTCTGAGAACAATTTCTTATATCGACCATATAAAGTAGATAATTATTCCTGTTATACAAATGAGGGGGGCTTACATTATCTACAGATTTACTTACTCTACTGTATGTACCTTTTTTACTGCAAATGAGTTTCCAAGTATGTTTACATTATTTCACATACGTTTTTTATTTTTTTCCCAACTAAATGAAAGTATAGCTTGAGGAAAATATCTGTCCCAGTTTCCTTCACGTAGCTGAAATGAGAGAAATGCAGTGCTTATGTCAGGAAAGATTGATATGAAAACCTGTCAGTCAGAATCAGAAAGGACAGGACTCTGCCGGGCTTTCTTTATTTCTGGCATCTCCCATTGCACATGAGAAGGCTTATGATCAGGAAAACATTGAAGCACATTACCGCGAGGCTGTAGAATATAGAACCTATACAAAGAACATAGGCATGTCAAGCTAGGAAATATTTTAGTGGCATTTTACTATAAGAAAATCCTGTGTAAAATTCAATCATCAAATGTGTTTATTATCATTTACTTTTTAAAATCTTTGACAAATACAGTGTGAATTGAAGCTAATTTTGTGGTCATATTCTACAATTATGTGCAACTATTTTAACCTCGTTTATACACATAAGAGTTCACTGAACACAAGGACAAGAGTTACTTACTAAAAACTTTGTATACAAGTGAAGGCTGAGTAAGCTCTTATCTCACTGAAAGATGGAAATCAGAAAAGCCAAGAGTGATGTTTTATTTCTACATAAAACATTATTGAGGTAACAGGCTCTACAAAAAGTGCTTTCATTATGATCAAATTTACTTTCATTTCAGGTAATACATTCCTATGTCTTGTGAAATGTTAGACACTGAAGTCAAGGGTTATTGCCCCATTTTGTGAGTTTAAAGCAATTTATTTTGAATTTATTTTATTTTATTCCAATAGAATCATATTTTTAAAGAGGGATAGTTTAACTTTCAATGTTTCTTGCAGAAATAATTTTATGTAATTTACTGGGCTCATAGATACCTGAATGCTAGATTTCTTGGTCTCATAGCATTGTGCAATACAGTATTCATAAAGTAGGGCTGAATGCAAAGTAGGTAGTGGAAAACAAACCACTTAATAATGAAAAACTTCATGACAGTCAAGGTTGTCATAACAGAACAATATTGAGGTCAGTTTTGGTCATCATATAGGAATAGTTTGACTGGGAAAATTGAAGTGAATAACATATCCAGAGTTTTGCGTGTTTTCACTTTTCTAATGAACTTTCTTTTTGAAAGGTGTGCAAGCCTTTTCAAAATGTACAATCTAACGTGTGTCTCAGAATTCCAACTCCTGGGCTTTTCAGAGGACCCAGATCTGCAGCTTGTCCTGTTTGGATTGTTCCTGTTCATGTACCTGGTCACAGTGCTCGGGAACCTGCTCCTCATCCTGGCTGTTATCTCTGACTCCCACCTCCACATCCCCATGTACTTCTTCCTCTCCAGCCTGTCTTTTGTTGATATCTGTTTTACCTCTACTACGGTCCCAAAGATGATTGTGGACATTGTAACGCACAACAGAGTCATCTCCTATGCGGGCTGCCTCACACAGATGTCTCTTTTTCTCATATCTGGATGTATGGATGACATGCTTCTGACTGTGATGGCCTATGACCGGTTTGTGGCCATCTGCCACCCCCTGCACTATACAGTCATTGTGAACCCAGGCCAGTGCATCCTATTACTTTTGGTGTGTGTCTTCCTTAGCCTTTTGGACTCTCAGCTGCACAATTTAGTCGCCTTGCAACTTACCTGCTTCAAAGATGTGGTAATTGCTAATTTCTTCTGTGACCCTGCTCAACTCCTTAACCTTTCATGCTCTGATTCTTTCATCAAAACCACAGTCACATACACTGCTGGTATCGTCTTTGGTTTTTTTCCCATCTCAGGGATTTTTTTCTCTTACTATAAAATTATATCCTCCATTGTAAAAATATCATCATCTAGAGGGAGGTACAAAGCCTTCTCTACCTGCAGTTCTCATCTGTCAAGTGTGTGCTTATTTTATGGAACTGGTATTGGAATGTACCTTGGTTCAGATGGGTCATATTCTCACATCAAGGGTATGGCAGCCTCACTGATGTACACTGTGGTCACCCCTATGCTGAATCCCTTCATCTACAGCCTGAGGAACAGGGACATCAGTAGCACCCTGAACAAGATCCATCGCTGGAGAGTCTAATCTCAAGGTGTTTGGGACCTATTTGCAATGCAGGTTTGAAAATGTTGTGAAACTAACCCAAAGTCTCTTTTACATACACCCTTCTTGGTTATTTTATTTCAAAAGTTTCCTACTAGAATGATAGGTACTGGGGGAAAGTGGAATTCTTATGGATACAAAGTTTCATTTTGTAAGTTGAAAAATTTTGAAGATAAGACAAGACTGATGTTCACACAAAAATGATACCAACCCATGCTTGAAAATTGCAAAAAATGATACATCAAGTTATGTTTATCTAAAATGAAGAATTGAAAAAGAATACTGAGGATCTTTTCTTTAAAGGAAGAAATTAACAAAGTTAATAGTACAGTTGAGATTCCTCTTTGGTAGTGGAAGATCCAATACATTTGGTATACGTTCATTTAATCCCTTTTGTTCAATTTCCATTTGATTTCAGAAATCATTAAAGACTGGGATAACAGGGACCAATTCTGGCAGTGAATAGCTGTGTGTGTTGAGAGTCCATGATCACAGTGTATAGCCAGTTCCTGCCATTTTTCCGTTTGATGGCTCCGGTGGGTTTTTTGCTGCTGTGTGTCCTCATGTGTGGTTGACTGAAATAGGAAGCCCCAAGCTGATACTGCTGATGTCAAGCTCTGAGTTTATGCAGGACCTTCCCTGGTCCCCTGGAGTGTGAGGGGTGCCAGTGTGTAGAGTTTGGACATAACCGGTAGCGACATCACTGATGACAGTATGTCCATGACTTACAAACATTGGAGTTGCAAATGTCCACAACCATATGGTATAAGATTCAATTTGTCAGATAGAAATGAATCTGACTTATGAATATTCTCCCAGAAAGGAGCTCATTTGTATGCAACTAGAGGACTTACTTAACTGTTCAAGGGAAAGATGGACGGAGGACTATTGGCGCCATTTCTTTCCATCATGAACACACAAGGAAGTCTGGATAATGAAACGTATTAATGGCATTGTGCACTGTTTTCATCACAAGAGCTTTTAGTTTAATATACTTGGGTGTGATGTGAGTCCCAAGTTCTCAAAGTTTTCCTTTATTTTCACACAGATTTTGCTTCCCCGAAACATCCAATCTACCATAGAAGATTCTGGGTGTCTGTAAACTGTCTCCTCTGCCCCTCGAAAGGGAGGAGATTCCATTGCAGGGTGCTGTGAGGATGAGCATGAGGTTGGAAGTAACCTAGGCATCATGAACCACTGCTGAGGCTATTCCTGAATGACAACACCTGAGATACCAGTTCATATACTTTTTCATTCTAACAGCACTACATTTCTCAAGTATAAGAGACACGTGTTAATATTTACGAAAGGGGCACACTCTTTTTGTGTAATCTGTTACAGGTTGTTATGTAGAACGGGATGAAGAACTGTTTACACATGGCTATTTGATATCACACTCATGGCATCTTGCCAGTTGAATCCTGACAGAACCTTTGAAAATCTAAGCACCTATTTCTTTTTCATGTCTCTTTGGGAAGTGATTCCCTGTTTACTGTGCTCTAATCCTTGGATGTTCTGAGTAATCCACAGGGCCAAGGAAGAGACACGTGCTGTGTCCACTGTCAGGAGGATTCCTGAGATCAAAGGTGGTGATAATAGAGAAGGGCCACAGTAGTTCGTACTGATCTTATTTTTTGTTTTTGTTTTTTCAGAACACCTCATTGTGTAGTTCAGGATGGCACTGAGTCACTATGTAACCTACCCTGGTCTCAAATTCATGGCGATGCTTCTGCCTCAGCTCCCAGGGGCGAGGAGTATAGGCATCTGTCTATATCTTAGTACTGTGTTTATCCTTGGCCCGCATTGCAGACTATCTTTGATGTGCATGTTGTTCTACCATCTTTTAATCACTCCTAATATCAGCGGTAGAATCAGCTCAGGCTTTGCGCATTCTTTCTCAGGGAATGGGACTTTCAAAAAATTATTTCAGGTTGATTTTCCGTAATGCATGTTTCTACAACATAATGATTACTCCCCATTCATGGTGGAGAGTTAGTGCTTGTGCATAAGATTTTTGATTCCTTTTTCATCAACTTTCCCTCCTCTGCCCCTCTTCCCTCTACCTCTTGATCCCAAAAGCCTTTTAAAAACATCTAGCTCCCTATTCCATGCTATTTATCTGTATTTTATTCATACACTAGCCTTCCTATAAGATAAACCATGTGAATGAGCTTAATGTTCCTCTGACATAAACGTGGTTTCAAGCTCTAAGTCTCTGCTAAACAGATATTTCTTCTTGGGAAAGAAATAGGATTTGCAGATCAGATACAAAGACTCATAGTTTATAAGTATGGACTCCAGTTTTGTCCACTTGCCTACAAAGTCCCCATACTCATAAGTGAAATAAATCAGCGATACATGTGCAGGCAACGTATTGTATCACTGGTGTAAAAACCCGAGGGTGGGAATATAAACTAAGAGACATGAAGGAAATCTGTTCAAAAACAAAGAACAGATGGGACGAAGGAAAGGAGAAAAGAAAAAGACAAAAATGTATGTATGTATATATGAATATACATATATGCAGGAGGGCTAACATGGTTCTACTATTGTATTATATCACTTAATGCTAAGCAATAATCGATGA
>PVLD010023954.1:0-26416 GCA_004027595.1 Dinomys branickii | reverse complement strand
ATTCAAACCAGCTATTCCTCTTCTGGATATTTTCCCAGAAGATCTGAAAACATCATATCACTCTGATATATGTGCACCCATGTTTATAGCAGCACAATTTGTAATAGCTAAAATGTGGAAGCAACCCAAGTGCCCATCCACAGAAGACTGGATTAAAAAATTGTGGCATTTTTATATAATGGAATATTATTCAGCTATAAGGAAAGACAGTTTTGGGGACTTTGTAGGCAAGTGGTCAAAACTGGAGTCCATACTCATAAGTGAAATAAATCAGCGATACATGTGCAGGTAACGTATTGTATCACTGGTGTAAGAACCCGAGCGTGGGAATATAAACTAAGAGAAATGAAGGAAATCTATTCTAAAACAAAGAACAGATGCGACGAGGGAAAGGAGAAAAGAAAGAGACAAAAATGTATGTATGTATATATGAATATACATATATGCAGGAGGGCTAACATGGTTCTACTATTGTATTATATCACTTAATGCTAAGGAGTAATCGATGGGTTATTTGATCAATCTTGTATGTCTGTATGTGTTATCCTGAACACACACTTCAAAGATATCAATATGCAAAGCAGCAACTATTGGTGGGTTTTTGTTGTTGTTATTGTTGTTGTTTGCCAATTTTGTTTTTTGTCTTTGGATTTTTGGTTTTTGTGTTTTTTCTGTTGTTGAGAGGATTAATTGTCTTACTAATTTTGCATGTCTATATATGGGTTCATATATTTACACTTCGAAGATATCAATGGATAAAGCAATAACCACTGTTGAGACCATGTCACCTTGTCTATAGATTAGTTGTGATTGTACTATTTTTATGCTAATTGGTGTCTGTTTGTTAATATGTTTTTGTACTTCTATTTAAAAAAAAAAAAGATTCAATCACCTTATCAGGATAGTGAGGTCAGTGAAGATTCAATCACCTTATCAGGATGGTACTCAGTTCCAAGGCTGTGTGGCTCTTTGTCTAACCTACCTTGTTACCATTTATCATCCTTGGAGATAATCTGGCCTGATATCCACCCAACAAAGGGAACTCTCTAAGCCTCTCATTCAATCATTTTCCAAGTACCAATTGCATATTGGTTCACTGTGCTAGGCCCTGAGATTTTTGAAAAGGTAGACAGAGTCCCTGCTCTTGGAAAAGTCATAGTCCAATCAGAGAGTAAGGCTAATATAAAACTTACTAAGACAACTATCAATAGGGATGTGGCCAAAGTATGTGTATGCCTAGAAAAGGGGTTCCTAATTCATACCAGGAGACCACTAGAGGTTTCCTGGACATGATATTTGAGGGGAATGTCAAGGATGAATAGGGGCTGGTTGGTGAGAAGGGTTGAGAAAGATTCAGGAGATAGATAGAAAAGACTTAAGCCAGACATGGTGGTATATGCCTATAATCCCAGCATTCTGGCAGGCTGAGGCAGGAGAATTCAAAGTTTGAGCCCAGCCTGGGCTAGTTAGCCATGTAGTGAGACCCCCCTCTCAAAAAAAAAACGTAAAAAGGGATAGGGATATAGCTCAGTTTAAAAGCCATAGATTCAATCTCCAGTATCAAAAAAGACAAAAAGTTAGGGGAAGGAAGTAATTAGGGTTGAGGATGTTTAGTTTCCTGTAGTGGAAAAATGGTTGCCTCTAGTGGAAAACTTCCAGTAACAAGAACCACATTACATCACAAGACATTTCATTCTGCTTTTGGACAGCACATAAAAAAGCAACTGGTAGGTTAGAAAGTATGCCTGAATTAAATTAAAATTGGCTTTACTCTGCCATTTATTCTTATCTCTTCCACAGAAGACTTTCAACCATCAAACTTACCACCCCTGCCTGCCATAAGCATTTACTCAAAACTCAACATATCCAATTATTTGAACTTTACAAGCCTGGCAGCCTTCCAACAACTGCAGTATATTTTGTCGATATCACTTCGGAAATTTATATTCCAGAATCATATACAATATTCCACATGTGATCTAAACAGCCAAGAAATAGAGGAAGTCTTGTTTCTCTGATGCAGAGGTTACATTTTAATCTATATTACCACTCAAAAGCCTTTCACATCTCTCTCTTCTCTAAGAATAAAGTCTAAACCTTGGTGTCTAAAGGTCAAGGTTCTTGAGAGTTAAGACACAATCTATACTTTTAAAGGTTTTCTAGAATGACTCACTTTCCACTACATAGAATCCTTTGCTCTCTCCAACTTTTTTTTTTTTACAGTGTCACAAAATTTCCAAGAGATACTGGAAAATTTGAAATCTCTTATAATCACCATGGTTTCTCTAAAGCCAGCACTGAACTGAACATTACCCATTTTCTTCATCTGATGGAGCAGATTGTGGTCCTCTCCAGAAATACAATGGCTTAGTTTGTGTGTTCTTTTTGTCTTCATATTGTTTCTCTAGATTGCTTACTACCTTCAGATTTGTAGATTTCATAAAGGTGTGAAACTTCCAATATAGCCTCACTCCTCCTATGAGAACATGTCCTTTAAACAAGAATTTTCTTCTATTGTCATTTTCTAGTTTTGAGCTTAACATCCTAAGCAAGCTCTCAGGAACATATGACACACTTATGTTTCTGTGTTAAAAATGAAAGCACACTACATGTTACACATGCCTTCTGTTGGTTTATAGAAAACTAAGGCTATACATATGGTCTTTGACATTTCTATTTGTTTGCTTTTAAGCTAATGTGATCTAGGGGTATTTTATTTACAAGGTACTTTTTAATGTCACCTGTGTGCTGCTGGACATATTTCTGATTTGGCTTTCTAGTAAATTTTCTCCCTCTAATTCAAAATTCACCTAAATACTCTAAACAGATCAATGAGGTTGTTTCCTCCATGGACACCCTTTTCAATTTTTTAAGATGCCCTCCACTGCTTGCCAGAAGTCCATCACACTGGCTCTGTAGGGCAGTCCAGAAAACTCAAACACTCCCAACACGGGTAGCCATTTGTTTCTTAGATTCCCTTCTTTTCCCTAGTCATTGTATCACATGGAAGGAGATATAAAAACACCTTCTTTCAGTTTATTACCCAGAACTTTAAAATCATTAGAAATACAGTCTCAGTGTCTTCTACATATGTATTTGTTCCCAATAGGAAATAGTAAAATATAGCAAAAAAGGAGTCATTTCATGGACTTCATAAGGGGTTTGTGGCAGGTTCCATAATGTCTTGAATAGTGGCTCCTGCTCCCTCCCAATTTTCCACATCAAGGTATACAAAGTGCCCTCCAAACCCTGTGGTTGGGAGTTACCCCACACGTCACACCTGTCTTCTTCCTGAGAGTAGCCACGAGACCCTGCTCATCAGCTCAGGCCAGCAACTTTGTGCCACTGCTCCGCGGAAGGGACGTCCTGAACCCAATCCCATGGGAAAGGTGTCATGGAAGATTGAAGAGAGAAAGCTATCCTTCATTGCTATTCTGCTTCACTTTCTTCCACTTGCCTACTTCATGACATTAACTTTCCTGCATTTTCAAGGCTTGCTTCCTCACTATTTTTTTTTCATCTGCCTAAGAACCTTTCATCTTTGCTAAGAAGCTGAGTGTGAAAAGGATCTCTTATTTAAGCTCTCCCACCTTTTCCTTCTGCTTCCATTTGCAGCTGCTATAAATGGTCATCTCAGGCAAGAAGAGAAGATGGAACTTACTCCAAAGGCCACTCTATTACCTCCGCCACAGGTATACTTTCTGGGTCACCAGTGAAGTAATGTTTTCTTCCTAGATTTCACTAGGAATTCTCCTCAAAAACACAAAGGGATAATTGTGTCTTCTCTCTTATTGTGAAACTTCTTAGAATATGTCTGATATGCATTTTTCAGCAGATTATGAATTCTTAAAGACTGAAATTGTGGATCTCTTTAATTTTCCACAGTGCCCAGCACTGAGCTTTGATCAGACACAGATGTTAATGAGGGCCACTGCTCACCCCCAAGGTCAGTTTTTCCCTCTCTATACATTACCTGGTCTATTTGCCTTTAGTACTGTGGTGGAATCAATGCTTACACTTAGAATATTCTTGGTGGTCAATATCATTGAGAGATCCAACAAAATACTCTCCTTCCATTTCTACCTACTTTATTTGAAACTTTTTTTCCCTGTGTTTTATTTAAATTTGAGGAAAAAACAAAACAAGAGTCATCTAGTGAAACAACTAACCAGAGAATACTGAATAAATTACTTGTGTCTATGTTTTTGTTTTTCTTTAAAAGATTCTTTAAGTTATTCTTTCAAACCGTTAAACCAATTTACTTGGAGACTTTAGATAATACATGTTTGAATGTGAATGCTTGCTAATTTTTGAGCAACTTAGTTTGCAGAAAGTGTGGTATTTCAGATAACAAGGCCATAATCCATGTCACTAACAGAGGCAGCATAACTGCTACCTAAACTATAGGCATTTGAGTACTTTCTTACCAAGTAATAATAAATATCCCAGGACAACCTCATAGTATCATACTCTGCTCCAGAACCTAAGCAGATATGGACAGATATCTATCTCTTGACAAGTAGGCTATATGGGCAGCAACTCCATCTTACAATTACTTATACTCCCAAAATACCTGATATGCCATAAAAAACACAAATGTATTTTTAAAATCTGCTTTCTATGTTGCTGGAATCATTTGGTGAGTTTATAGACTACTTGAGTCAAGTATTTATCAGGACCCGGAGACCTACCCATCAATGTCCAGGTTTCCTATGGTAACAAGGACAATCTCAGTAGCTCGGACTAGGAAGATCTGTGGACACAGATGCTTGGTCCTTCCTCCACCTGGACTCTCACCATCTGATACTGAATGCCTCCCCAGCAAGGCTGCCAGGAATGTAGCACCTTTCCCACTCTACTCAGCCTCTACGAAGCCTATTCAAAGACTGCCACCTGCAGGATGAGCTGAGGAATCCAACTACTTCATTCACCTTCAAATGATTTGAAGAATCTGTTTAAAATGTTTTCATGAGCTACTAAACATAGAATTTAAGTTAAAGTTTAATGATAGGTAACGGATTGCTATGTTAAGTTTTCCAAGATAGCATTTATGTGTATTTTTATGGCTGCCTAAATGTCTTTAGCTCAGAGTAACCGTGCACAGTTGCCCCACCATCCCAGAGTAAAGATGCACTTGTCCAGGGGTTTTACTGCTCTTTAACCTCTCCCTGGGGCAGTCACTTCCTCTGCTTCAGGCCTTGCTCTTCCCTGAAGAAGGAAAAACTAGGAGGAGCTGTAACAGACGGAGCAGCACTCTTTCTGCCCTGACTCAACACAATATTTTGAACTTGAACAGTGAATGGGTACTCAGAACTCTCCCCTCATATCCCCTTTAGGTTAAAGAATCATAAAACAATGAGTTGAAAGAATTGTGACCCTCTAAAGTAACGCTTAGATGAAAACCCACAGCATCCCATGTACAAGAAGAGTTTACATACTTTGGCTTTCTGTCGTGGCTCTCTGGCATTGCTTCGCAACTTTTTGATTTCTTATCAAATCTACTTTTCCCAGTGACCCTTACCTAAAAGGCAGCAGATCACAAGAGAAAAGTCACCCCTGTTCTCACCACCTGGTAACTCAGGTAGGTGAGTACTGCAAATCCATCTTCCTTCAGTGGGGCCCAGGTTGGATTTCTTATGTGAATTAACAACTGCAGGGTGCTGGGCAGTTACACTGGCTACTCCCTTCCCCAAAGTGGGGAAAGGGGACAAGACAGGCCTGATCAGTTTCCACTCAACAAACTCCACCTCTACTGACTCATCCGCAGGGCAGTGCCATGAGCGCACAACCCTGTTAGGGTCCTCCCTTTCAGTCTGTGCTGTTCTTTCCGGACGACATCCGCTTCTCCAAAGCACGAGTCCTTTGGGACTCTCCCCTCTCTCCCAAAAAGATACAGTCTTAACAAAACACAGAGGCAGGGAGGTGTTTCTGTGGATTATGATCTCATGGATTATTTGCTGGCAGGGCCAGAGAAAAGCTGGAATGGATGCAAGCAGGATGATTGAGCAGCATCCCCATCCTCCCCACTCTGACACTGTGCTGCACACTCCATGTACAGAGAGGCACTGAGAAATGAATTTTATGCCCAGTTCTTACACCTTCACAAGGAGGGGCCAAGGGTACAGGGCAACTCTAGAGTTAGACAGACCTGAATAATTCCAGCAGAACCACAAACAAGCTGGACGGTGTGACCACACTGACAGCTTTCAGAGCCTTGGTGTTGTCATCTATAAAGCAAAGTTGACCCTATTTATAATCCAGGGTTAGAATCATGGAATCATAACTCTTGAAAATGTGTCCATCTGTTCTTTAGTATGAAATTAAGTCAGTGTACCTCTGCTGTTAGGTGAAAGGCATTGTTCCATGTGAAAAGAGCACCAGGCACTGGTGAGAAGGCAGAGGAAGAGGAAGAGGGAGAAATGGGGCTTGGAAAGCCACAAGACTCACTAGCCACTCTGAGAGGCTGGGGCAGGAGGATGGCAAGTTTGGGCCTAGCTTGGGCAACTTACTAACTTCATGAGACCCCATCTCAAAATAAATAATTTTAAAAAGGAATAGAGATGTGGTAGTACAATAGCCCTGGTTTGAAAAACAAAACAACAACAAAATAATAGGCCCTTCATGGGCTCCAACCAAAGCTGACGTTACCTATGAGGCTGAAAGGGTTGAGCTAAGGCAGGGCTATGGGTGGCTTTGGGGCTACCCTTCCTGAATGAAAGTCTAAACCAAAGGATAGTCTAGAGGCAGGAGCACCGAAGCTACGGGATGGTTCTGCTCTGGGAATTATCACAAGCCCTACTCTCAGCAGACAGGAGATGCATGGCCTATGTTTCTTCTCCCATCCTCTGCTCCTAATAGACTACAGTGGCCTCCAGGGTAACCAGCCACCCTGATATTTGGGATCTGTGATGTATTCTGTCCATCAGAGGATATGATAGTGACTGTATTTACATGTGTAAAATGTCTTTACTGTCTATGAGGCCTTAAAATGTGATAAAACACACATAACATGAAACTATTTTGAAGTATGCAATCCTGCAGTAGTGAGTATATTTATATTACTTGTGAAGTCATTACCACCATGCATCCTTAGAACTCACTCTGCAGAACTGAAACTTTGTTCCTATAAAATACCTCTCCTTTCCTCTTCTCCTCAGCCCCTGACAGCCACTGTTCTACTCTACCTCTGTGAATTTGGTACTCTGCATTTAAGTGGTACTTATATTTTGGTACTCTAGATTTATTTTCCTTTTGTAACTTGCTTATTTCACTTAGCAGAATGTCCTCCAGGTTACTTCACATTGTACCATGTGTCAGCTTTTCTTTTGTTTTCAAGGCCGAATGATACTCCATTATATGGATATACCACATTTTGTTTATCCATACATCCAACTGATGGACTTTGGGTTGCTTCCTCTTTTTGGCTATTCTCAATAATGCTGTTGCAAACATGGGTACAAAAATATCTATTTGTGTCTCTGATTTCACTTTTTTGGGGTCCATATCAAGTGGATCTGTTGGATCTTATGGTAATTCTACTTTTAATTTTTTGAGGAATCTTCATATTGTTTTCCACTGTGGCTGCAATGTTTTACATTCTCAACAGTACACAAGGGTTCCATGTAAAGTTTTTCTTATCCCCCAGGTGGGGTCCAAACCACCCTCATTCCCTGCGTCCAAGTCACTGTAGACATAGATTTATGGCACCTTAGGGGCTCTTTCTTTTCAGCATGTTCTTGCAGCTCCCCTAGAGAGGAGGTGATGCTCCACAGCTTTCTGTCATCATTTGGTTCTTGGTGGACCCTGTCTTTCTGAACCCACAGGATAAGCCTGTCTGGGGCTGGTCAGCCTTCCTGGTGGGGGCTGAGTCACCGCACAGTGTCCAGAGTGTCACGAACAGTGAGGGCTTCTTGCACAGTGAAACTGCAGCCAGCCCTGGCTAAAGCTGTGATGTGGTAAACCATAGCTTTAGCATCCTTGCTGCTTGAGCAACACTCACCCTCTGTCCCAAGGAAATATTCTCCTTAACCTCATCCTTAAGAGTTTTATTCTATGCTGCAAGTGATCACACCTTCCAACATAACAGACAGCACTGTTTTGTCATGAAGACAGAGATTCTCAGTATCCTTTTGGAAAACTCTCCAGTAAAGAAATATAACAGAGTTATAATAAAATGTTTGAGGTAGAAACTCTGAGAAGAAACTGTCATTCTACCATCAGACAAATGATCAGGGCCACAGATTAGAAAATAGTGCTCTTTCTTGGATTACACATGAAGCACAATTGAAAGACTAAATATGTGTAAATTGTAGACTAAATATTGTACAAGTGACTCTAAGGTGCATTCTCTGGGCATGTCCCACCCTGTGGATGCAGGGCCAGCAATCAGATGCCATGTCTTCCTCCAGGTCTGGGAAGTTGTATGCTTTGCAAATGAGCTGGAGTGATTTTCAGCTCCTACTCACCAGCAGTGATAGTCATAAGCAGTAGCTCTGGGTTGATGACTGTTTTAATGTTATCCTCCCACCAGGACTACTTTATGTACAGAATGTTTTTAGAGCACACTAACAGGAAGGTTGTCTTTAAAGACCATGAACTTGGTGTCTATTTGCTATTCACCTAGTGATTCAAAAGAAGACATTGACCTCCTTGCACCAGGCCCAGTAGCCACAGGCTATCAACCCAACATATTTCCACCAAACACCAAAGCCATTGTCTTGGTCTTCCTCACCAGATGACATAGCACACACACACAGTCTCACCTGAGCCACCTCTTCAAAGTCATCATGCCTCTTCTGCAGGGCCCGAGCTCGATGCAGGGATTTCCCAACCCCAGTGTGTTTGCTGAGAAAGGCCTCACCATGGTTTTCAATCCAGTCCAACACCTGGCCAAAGAAGAAGGAAACAATGACTTTTAAGAAGGAAAGACAGGTGCCAACATGTACAAATTCTATAGTCCTATCTAGCCATCAATCACTATCAGAGAGCAGCAGTTTCCATGGGAATGTTTAAACCACTGTGAATACAAGGGATTTCCGTAGAGTCACTGGCAATATAATAGTGCTACCCCTAACTCAATTCAATCATTGCTTGAATTGCTAGAATATCCTCTCATTTCTCTTTCACTTTCCTTAATTAGTCTTTTATTCTATCTATTTTACTTTTTGGTCTGGAGATTTTTTTTTTTTTTTTTTTTTTTTTTGCGGTACTGGGGATCGAACTCAGGACCCTGTGCTTGCTAGGCAAGCGCTTATTCCACTGAGCTATATCCCCAGCCCTGGTCTGGAGATTAAACTCAGGGCCTCACACATGCTAAATCATCACTTTAAAAAAGGATATTGACTGAACTTTATGACTTTTCCCCTCTAACTATAGAAAGTTAAATAATATATTACCATGAAAAATATTTCTCATAAATAGAACATATTGGGCTTAAAATTAAACAAGTACACTGACTACTGGGCACAGTTCAACCCTCTCACTGCCTCTACTATAACCATGTGAAGTCAGACACATTGGCAGGAAATGAGGTAGAGACAGGTTGGGCATTACTTCGGCTCTCCTCACCCATTAATCTATCACAAAACTGCTCACAGCAATGGTGACTGCTCATGGAGATCCTATCTCATCATGTTCCTGCGGCTGTTTCCCTTCTTAACCTTGGAAATAAAGGACATGGTAGCTGGTCTCAGATTGGGATATTCAAGATAGCTGATCCCAAGGGCAACAACTTCTTCTGGCTTCTCCCTCTTTTCTCTAGCCAATGACTCCAACCAACTAATCAATCAACTAAATAAAGTCTATGCATATGAAGGACTTTCATAGCTTGATTCTATTAGGAGATAGTGGAGACTATGTGCTTCCAGGTTTTTTGGTTTTTGTTTTTTAAAGAGAATAATACAAAAATAAAAAGAATAAAAGCAGAATACAAACAACTCAAAGCAAGGACATTAGAAATGATACAGGGTTTCAAACCAAATGATAGGGATTAACAGTAGTTTTCATATTAAATATCCTTATCTTCAATGAAGTTGCTCAGATTACCAGATGTAAGAATAGGAGATTGATCAAATCACTAAAGAGAACAAGAAAATAATAATTTAAAAGAACATTAGAGACAATACATAGTGGTATGAGGCAGGATTGTAGGAATTCACCATTGGTTGTTATACTGCAGATTGTTGTCATCACGTTAAGTTGCTAAGATTACCAGATACAAGCATGCAAAATTGGTCAAAAGAGTAGGGGAAAAAACCTTTTAAATATTAACTGTTCTGAACAAACCATCAGACACCAACAGTACAGTTATACCATCCATATATATCTATATGTCTATATCTATCTATCTATCTATCTATCTATCTATCTAAAATTTGCCTTAGTACTTTTTCTTCTTTCCCTCACCTCAGGTGCTCCTTCCTTTGAGCAGTTTCTTATAATCTACTGTACATTTTGGGTTGTATTTACTCTTTCATGTTATCACACCAGGAAGACAATGTGATGCTTACACATGTGAGTCTGCTTTATTTCACTTATGAGTATGGTCTCTAGTTGCATCCATTTACCTATAAACGCCTCGAGAGTATCTTTTTTTACAGCTGAGTAATACACCATTGTATAGAAATACCACATCTTTTTCGTCTACTCTTCAGTTGATGGGCATTTGGATTGTTTCCAGATTTAGCTATGACAAATTGCACTGCTATAAACATGGGTGCACATATATCGCTGTGGTATGACATTTTTACTTCTTCAGGAAAAATACCCAGAAGGGGAATAGTTGGGCTAAGTGGGACTTCCAATCTTAGTTTTGTGAGGAATCTCCAGACTGATTTCCACAGTGGTTTCACCAGTTGACACTCCTACAAGCAGTGCAGTGCAGAAGTGTTCCTTTTGCCCCACAACCTCTCCAGCATTTGTCATTGGTTGATTTCTTAATGATAGCCATTCTTTGTGGGCTGAGATGAAATTTCAGTGTTGTTTTAATTTGCATTTCTTGAATGACTAATGATGCTGGACATTTTTTCATATATTTGTTCACCATTAGTATTTCTTCATCTGAGAAGTGTGTGCTCATCTCAGATGCCAATTTTTGGATTGGGTCTTTGAATTTTGGGGGACTGATTATTTTTAATTCTTTATATATTCTAGATAAGAGTCCTTTGTCTGAGGGGCAGTTGGATAAAATTGTTTCCCAATTCGTGGGTTTTCTCTTCACTCTGTTGATTTCTTTTGTTGTGCAGAAGCTTTTCAATAAGATGAGATCTCAGTTGTTGATTCTTTGAAGTATTTCCTGTGCAGTTTGGTTTTTGTTCATGAACTCTCTGCCTACCCCTATGTTTTCAACAGTTTTACCTACTTTCTCTTCCAGTAGATTTGGTGTTTCTGTTTTGATATTTAGATCTTTGATCCATTTTAACTTTAGTTTAGTGCATGGTGATACACATGGGTCTAGTTTTAGTCTAGGCATGTGGAAAGCCAGTTTTTCTAGCACCGTTTGTTTAAGAGGCTATCTTTCTTTAGTGAATATGTTTGGCTCCTTTGTCAAAAATAAGGTAGCTGAGTGTGTTTGTAGCTGTGTCTGCATCTTCTAACCTGTTCCACTGATCATCGGATCTGTTTTTTTTTTTTTTTTTGCCAGTACCATGCTGATTTTATCACAGTAGCTTTGTAGTATAATTTCAAGTCAGGGATTGTGATGCCTTCTACCTTTCCTCTGTTTCTCAGGATTGTTTTTGCTATTCTAGGCCTCTTCTGGTTCCAGATGAATTTTAGGGATGTTTTCTCTAGATCTGTCAGGTATACTAGTCAAATTTTAATGGGGATTGCATTGAATCTGTTCAACAATTTTGGGAGTATGGCCATTTTTACAATGTTGGTTCTTCCTATCCATGAGCAAGCAATACCTTTCCCTTTTCTGAAATCCTCTTTGATCTCTTTTTTTCAGAGTACTATAATTTTCACTGTATAGATCTTTTACTTCTTTTATTAGATTGATTCTTAAGTATTTCATTTTTTTTAGATGCTATTATGAAATGTGTAGTTTCACTGATTTTGTTCTCAGTCTGCTTGTCTGAGGAATTTGCATACAGGAATGCTATTGATTTTTGAGTGCTGACTTTGTATCCAGCTTTGCTACTGAATTTGGTTATTAAATCTTGAGCCTTTTGGTGGAGTTTTTGGGGTTTTCTATGTAGAGTACAATGTTATCAGCAAATAATGATAATTTCACTTCTTCTTTTCCTATCCTTATTCCTCTTATTTCTCTCTCTTGTCTAATTGCTCTGGCTAATATTTCCAGAACTATGTTGAATAGAAGTGGTGACAGTGGATATCCTTGTCTTCTTCCTGACTTTAAAGGGAAAGCTTTCAGTTTTTGACCATTTAGAATGATGTTAGCTGTTGGTTTGTCATAGATGGCTTTTATCAGATTGAGGTAAAGTCCATCTATGCCAATTTTCTCTAGGGTTTTTATCATGAATAAGGGTTGGACTTTATCAAAAGCTTGTCCTGCATCAGTTGAGATGATCATGTGATTTTTGTCTTTGGCTCTGTTGATATGGTGTATTACATTAATTGATTTGCATATATTGAACCAACCCTGCACTCCTGGGATGAATCCCACTTGGTCACGGTGTATAATCTTCTTAATGATTTGTTGCATTCTGTTTGCTAGTATTTTATCAAAAAATTTTGCATCTATGTTCATTGGTGAGATTGGCCTGTAGTTCTCTTTCTTGGTTGGGTCTGTCTCTGGTTTTGGTATCAGGATAATACTTGCCTTCAGGAATGAGTTGAGGAGAATTCCTTCCTTTTCAATTTCCTTAAAGAGTTTGAGAAGTATTGGTGTTAAATCTCCTCTAAATTTCTTGTAGAGTTCAGCTGTAAATCCATCAGGACCTGGGCTCTTCTTCATTGGCAGGTTTTTTATTACATTTTCAATTTTGCTTGCTGATATAGGGTCATTTAGGATTTTTATATCTTCTTCATTCAGCCTTGGTAGTTCTTGTGTATCAAGAAATCTGTCCATTTCCTCTGTTTTCCACCCTGTGAGAGTAAAGATTTTCAAAGTAGATAATGATGATCTTCTGAATTTCTACAGGATGTCATGGTTTCATTTTTCTTTCCTTATTACATGTATTTCAGTTCTTTCTTCTGTTTAATGAGGTTGGCTAGGGGTTTATCAATTTTATTTATTTTCTCAAAGAACCAATTCTTTGATTCATTAATTATTTGTATTGATTTTTTAGTCTCCATTGCATTAATTTCTGCCCTGAGCTTTATAATTTCATGCCTTCCCTGGGCTTTTGGTTTGATTTGTTCTTCTTTTTCTAGAAGCTTGAGGTGCAGCATAAGATTGTTGATTTGTGCTTGTTCTGTTTTCCTGAGGGAGGAATTCACTGCTATAAATTTCCCTCTGAGGCTGCTTTCATTGCATCCCACAGGTTCCTTTAAGTTGTGTCTACATTTTCATTTGATTGTACATAGTGTTTAATTTCTTCTTTGATTTCATCTATGACCCATTGATTGTTCAGGAGGGCGCTGTTTAATTTCCATGTGTTTATGGAGTTCTTGCGATTTCCTTTGCCATTAATTTCCAATTTCATTGCACTATGGTCCAATAGTATGCATGAGATAATTTCAACTCCTCTGCATTTCCTTAAGCATTTTCTCTGTGCTAGCATATGGTCTATTTTAGAGAATGTTCCATGTGCAGCTGAGAAGAATGTGTATTCTGATGCTGTTAGGTAGAGCATTCTTTTTTTTTTTTTTTTTTTTTTTGGCGGTACTGGGGATCGAACTCAGGACCCTGCGCTTGCTAGGCAGGAGCTTATTCCACTGAGCTATACCCCCAGCCCCAGGTAGAACATTCTGTACAGGTCTACTAAGTCCATTTGTTCACATGTTTGGTTTAGTGCTGTTACTTATTTGCTAAATTTTGTCTAGTTGATCTATCTCCTTGTGAGAATGGGGTATTGAAGCCTCCTGTTATGATTGTGTTGCTGCTTATTACATTTTTTATGTCTGTTAAAATTTGTCTTATATACTTGGATGCTCCTATGTTTGGTGCATAGATGTTTATGATGGTTAGCTCTTTCTCTTGAAGTTTTCTGCTCATAAGTATGTGATGACCTGCCTTATCTCTTTTAATTATTCTCGGTTTGAAGTTCCCATTGTCTGCAAACAGAACAATGACATCTGCTTTTTTCTAGGTACCTGTTGATGGAGTATTGTTTTCCATCCTTTACTATTCAGTCTATGAGTTTTCGTTGGAGTTAAATGTGTTTCTTGTATACAGAATATTGCTGGATTTTGTTTCTTGACCCAATCTCCCAGTCTACTTCTTTTGGTTGGTGAACTGAGTCCGTTTACATTGACGGTTAAAAGTGATATGTATTGGCTTATCTTTGCAATGCTGTTTTCCTGCTGGTGGTTTCTCTCTTTTCCCTGTGTTTAATTGCTTGCTCTGCTTGGTGTTTCCTTTCTGTTGTTGTTCTTAAAGTTGTGGTCTTTGTTGTCCCTTCTTAGAATATCTTTTAGAACTCTTTGTAAGGTTGGTTTGGCACTCATGAAGTTCTTCAGTTGATCTTTATTGTGGAAATATTTTATTTCTCCATTAATTCTGAAGGATAGTTTTCCAGGATACATCAATCTGGGTTGGAAGCTGTTTTCTTTCAGGACTTGCAATATTTCACTCCAAGCTCTTCTTGATTTGATGGTTTGTGCTGAGAAATCTGCTGTGATTCTGATGGGCTTTCCTTTAGAGGTGATCTGTTTCTTTTCTCTCATAGGTTTTAATAATGTGTTCTTTTGTTGAATTTCTGGGATCTTGATCACTATATGTCTGGGTGTTGATTTAATTTGGTTATGACTAGTTGGAATTCTATATGTTTCACTTACCCAGATGTCCAATTCTTTGTCCATCCTTGGGAAATTTTCTGCTATTACTTCTGCAAATAGTCTTTTTATGTCATTTGTGCTGACACCTGCTGTTTCATTGATACCTATCAATTTTACATTGTTTTTCTTTGCTTCATCTTGCAGCTGTTGAATTGTTATTTCTTGACTTCTTGTTATTTTTAAAAGATCCTTCCTTTCACAGTCGTTCACAGCAATGCTGTCTTCAAGGTCTGAAAGTCTATCTTCAGCTTCATTCAAGTGGTTTTGCCAGCTTTCAATGGAAGTTTTAACTTCCTGGCTATCTGTTTGAATCTGCTTTATGCACAAATTTACTATGCTTCCCTATTTTTTTCCATGTCTTCTTTAGAAGTGCTAAGCAATTCTTTCATTATTGTTGTCATTTCTTTTTTTACCTCAGACTTTATTTCAGATTTATGTCTTCTGTGGCCTGATGGAGTTGTTTGTTTACTTCAGCTGCTATCATTTCAGAAATTCCAGGTGTATGACTTCCAAGCTCGTCTGTGTTGGTATTTCCTGGACTTATTCTGGGAGGGGTAGAGTCTGAGATTGCATTTTGTTCCTTTGTTTTGTCATTTTCAGAGATGCAGAAGTGCCCTTGAGCTTAGCCTCACTCCCAGGGTGATATAGTAGCAGGGCCCTCATGCTTGGTGTGACTCCCTCAATGGTGTGTGTGTGCGGGCCAGGTGTGATCTCCAATGCTCTCACAGTTTTCTATGGCTCAACTTGGTTCCCACTCAGGCGTTCCCCAAGCTGTCCAGGTTTCAGCCCTGTTTCCACTGGGGTACAGTAGTGAGTGGGTGGTGGTCACTGTGTCTCCATATACTGCCACTACCCCACCTGGTTCCCACACCAGAAGAGGGTAGGTATGCAGTCACTGAGTTCCCTGAAGCTGTCTGAGGTTCAGCTTAGCTCCCCTGAGGGTGTGGGGTGGGGACAGGGAGGTGCACCCAAGGCCCTTGAGCTTGTCTGGGGCTCCCCTTGGCTCCCAAGCTGGTGGGGCAGAGGTGGGGCCGGCTCACCAGAGTTCCCGCCCTGTCCAAGGTGAAGCTCCACTCTGATGGGGGCAGGGGAGGAAGGGAGGGGAGAGGAGTGGGTCCCAGGCCCGTAGAGCTGTCCGAGTCTCTACTTGGTCCCAAGCTGGTGGAGGGGGCGGCGGCAGCAGCTCATCAGAGTTCCCGCTGCTGTCTGAGGTGCAGCTCTACTCTGACAGGGGGAGGGTGGAGGAGGGAAGGGGCGGGGAGTGGACCTCAGGTCTCTGCCTGGTCTCAAGCTGGGGGCGGGGGGGGGGCCGGCAACAGCTCACTGGAGCTCCCACCATTGTCAGAGGTGCAACTCTGCTCAAACAGGTGCTTCCAGGTTTTAAAATCTAGTGATTTGGCCCAAAGATATTTTCCTTGATGTTCGGGGATGCTGGAGCAGAGGTGACTGGGACAACAGAGGGACAGGTGAGGATATGCTGAAAAGGTGAGAAAATATGTTTTTCTTTGGGGGACTTGGGAAGAGGCATGGGGTTCCCTTTGTAAGAGCCTTAAAACACAGAGAGGACCAAGCCTTTAACATCCATTTTGTATTCTTGCAGATGGTGTCACAAAAATGTGTACATTACAGGTAGGCAGAAAGCAGTTCATTTTCTAGTCTCTGACAATTGGCCCTCAGTAACTTGGGTGATTACAATTAAACCAGAATCTGGTACAGACATACCTGTTATGAACCTGCTGATGCTTAACTGAGTCCATTCACTCCTGCTATATGAGCCATTAGCTAAACATTTGATTAATGATGTAATAGCCTTCTCAGATTTTAGAAAGACTTTTTGCAAAGGGATTTAGATGAACTAGGTCTGTTTGAAAGAATGCTTTAATTCATTCCTGTGCTTCCTACACAAACTGTCCCATGGCAAACACAGGTTGGCAAAATCATCCCACAGACTGCAGGTATGGGAGTCCTAGCTCTACAGAATCCAGTGTTTGGCTTCACTTCCTCTGACATTTGGGATAAATTAATGCCTACCTTGTGAAAAGTATGAAAGTCTGCAAAATCTTTATAGTGTCGGTATCACAAAGTCTACATGAAGATGGTGTTAGTTCAGAGAAAAACATATATATAACAACGAGGCTTAACAACACCCATTGTAATGAAGATGGAAGTTCAGATAATTTTCCATTATAATGAAGTTTTTTTTTTTCTTTTCCCAAATTATTGTTTAAGTAAACATTGGGTATGGAGACTAAATACTTTATATAACATATTCTGGGGTATGTTCTAAAGGCACAGCGATAAAATGAAGTTGGTAGTGCTAAGCTTCCACCTTTTGCACAGGCTAAAAAAGCAGCATGGAAAGGAACTCTGAGCATTCCTTTTGTAGAAAAGCCTACATTTCTCTAGAATGACTGAAGACAAAATTTCAACCAAAGAAATCAGGAGAATATTTTTACTGGCTTGCCACAATTAGATCCCAAAATTCTGTATCATAAAGGGAATGATAAACTTCAGGGTCAAAGAAATATTTCTAGTCATAAAGTTCCCCTACATCATATAGTAAGATTCACAAAGTTTTAGCTTTTTTCACGTCCCAGCAACTGTGCTCTTGGCTTCCCAATAAACTACATCTTAGCTCTCCTCTAGTTTCTATTTGCAGACAGGGTCTCACTAAGTTGCTAAGGTGCCCAGGCTAGGCTTGCACCTGCAAACTTCCTGTCTCAGCCTCCCAGAGTGGTGGGATTACAATGGTGTGACACCATGCCCCGCAAAGGTTTAGAATTTTGATGCATATTTAAATCCTTGCTAATCCCTTTTGAGAATGAATTGAAGTTTGAGGATAATATTTTGTGCACAAAGAGTGATCTTTTAACCTTTCACAAATGGAATTTATGACAGATTTTTCAGATTACAATTTTTTAAAAAATTAGTTTTGAGCAATTAAAATGTGACCTGGTTATCTTGCAATGTTTTCTCAAATTTAATTTTATTTCTACCTTTAAGATTCTGAAACACATTTGGTAAAGCAGAATGTTTTTCATCCACTAGTTCACACACACATTTTTTTGCATTCCTCAGGGGTGATTTCACAACTTTTAAACCCTTCAAGCAATTTGTTTCAAGTTGTTTTGCCTTTTTAAAAATATCAATTCATTTTTTAGTTAGTGGTACTTAGTTTACTTAACTAGCTATGGCTTTATTAGTTAAAAACCTATTTATCTCATTTTTTATTGTTTTTTACTTGGTTTAAATAATAACTTTGATTACCACCACTTAGTTCAACTTCTGCCAGTTAAATTGAAGCTGTGAGAAATGTATGTGCAACCTGGCCACAGAATCAGGGACTGCAAGGAAATCAATTTAACAAATGAAAAAGCAAATGATTAAGGAAGTGAACAAAATTACTTTAGCAATATGTAAAGATGGAAAACGTACCCAAGGACAGATAATCATAATCAACATATGCGGTCTCATCTAAAATACTGATTTCTGTTTTGTCTGAGACAGTTCATTTAGAGACCTCAGTGCTTGTGACATACTTTTAGATCACATGCTGTCTTGACCCTGATTTCATGTTCTGCAACCCTGGGAAACTGGAATGCAACCCAGCTTCTAAGGTAGATTTTGCTCAGGGGGGCACTTCTGAGCAGACGCTAGCAGTGCCTGACAATACATTACGCACCATAAATTATGTGCAGCACTGGAATTCTAGACACCCATCCATTTCTGGCAAGTCCAGTTAAGCTGATCCAGGCTTCAAAATCTGAACACCAATAGATGAAAGTAAATCAGCTTTTAGCCAAACCCTATATCCTACCTAAGTAAATACACCTACCCAAAGTATCCCTTGTAATCTTCCCCAATTTAATGTCTCTCATTTATCAGATTATATTTAAAATACTCAATGACCAATTATAATTATAATGTTTAGGATGATAGTTATTTCTATCTATTGACTGCTTTGAGTTTGTATTTAAGCATTCCAACATCGGAGGTTTTATGCTTTTGTTTTTGTTTGAGAAGTCCTCAGGCAGCAAAGAGGCATGTATTCCACGGAATATGAGTATTTACATGTTGTGATAATCATTTCTTTGTCTTACTATGCTCTAACACCAGGTGCTAGAGCAATCTAGGGTAGTTGGATGGCACAGCAGTAATAAGGGGTTGCTTAGTTTTCCTAAGGAGAGAGGATGGCCCTATCTCCAGGAACTCAGTTTCTGGGGATAAGAGCACTGGTCACGAAGTCACACAACTCCTCATTAACTGCAAAGATGAAAAGTACCAACCTAGCTGTCAAGTCAGTGAAGGCCTCTTAGTCTAGTGTTCATCCCAAGAACCACTGAAAACGCATGAGGGAGACAGACATTATCACATCCCACTTTAAAAATAGTTCCCTGGCTGCTTTATGGAGAATCCATCGGAAGGAAGGAGTAGAGGTGACTTGAGGAATTCTGAAAAGAGGGATGGTGGCCAAGAGGAGGCCAAGAGCAGTGTCTGTGGAGAGACAGGCGGGGAAGAACCGCTACACTTGGATGACTGGGTTAGTGGTAAAAAAGAGAGTGCTCCTAGGGTGTGGCTGGAATAACTGGCGGAAGGCATAACTGGTCACCGGAACAGAAGTGGATGAGTAATAAGGGGTTGCTTAGTTTTCCTAAGGTTTCTTTCTCTTGTCATACTTCTACTCCTACTCATAGTTTATTGTCATTGCCTTCCCTTCCCTCCCTTCCTCTCCTGTCCCCTCTCCTCTCCCAGGTCCTGTCCTTCTTCCCTCTCTCCCTTCTTCCTTCCCTCCTTCTCTCCCTCCCTCCCTCCCTCCCCATCTGCCCTGCCCCCTGCCCCCTGCTCCTCCCCTCCCCTTTCCTCTCCTGTCTCCTTTCCTTGAGACAGGGTCTCACTAGTACACAGATTGGCCTCAAACTCACAGTGATGTGCCTGTCTCAGTCTCCCAAGTGCTGGGATTACAGGGCTACACCACCACACTCAGCTCATTCTCTGGTTTTTGTAACTGACAGTTGTGACCCTGAACCAAGTAGGAAGTAGCCTTTGATGACAGTCATCAATCTGATTCTGGCAAGCTGTGCCTTTAATTTTAAGAAAGTAATTTATATAAGCCTTAAAAGTTATAAATGGCTAATGTAGCTGGATCCTAATAATAAAAACGGGGACACTGATTCCATTTAAGAAACATAATCTCTGACTCAAATGGAATTAACTTGTACATTCTTGAAGGTGCTTTCACAGCAGTGTAACTTTTAAATAGCCCATTAGCAAGACATACAAACCTGACAAGATCCCCTGGGACCTGCTGCTCACCGTCCAGCCCACCTCTAGCGAATTCCTGTCTCGCCCCTCAGGCAGAAGCACCCTAGCACTGCTTCTCTTCTCCCGAGTCATGCTGGTTTTCCCTCACTTGAACTGCCCATACCCTTTTGCTCCTGTACCCATCTCCCAGGCTGCCTTCCACTCACCCTTTAAGTTGTGTCCCAAGATCACTGGCTATGGAAAACCTCTACTCTTTAACAACCTATCCAGGCTGGACAGGCTCTAGTAAGGCTCTTCTCTATGTTCAAACCGCAGTTAAGGCCCACAGGCCTGTCTCCCACCAGACTCTGACACAACGCAGCACACTGCATAGACTGGTTACTCGAACCTTGTTTGACTGAACTGAACACAAGCTGATCCCTCCAGCATATGCCTTGGATCAGTATCAGTCCTCCACAGCACTACTGTAACTCTAACTCAGTTACAGTGTACTTAAAGTCTACATCCAATGTTCTTTCTTTGTACATTTCCACCCCGACACCCTCCCACCTCCAGCCTACTGCCCCACTTGGCAGATAGTTCTTCAGAGAAAGAAGAGTACCCCACTCTACCAGGAGGATCTCTGCTTTACCTTGAGTTTGGGGGACAGGCAGTGAGTGCTGATATGCCTCTGTGATGGAGGCCTCTTCACAACTTGGGAGAAGTTGTGTGGCCCCATTCTGGAGAAGCCTGATTTTGTCCTGTCATGTGAACAGCAGTGCAGGTCAGCCCATACTCACCACTATGGCAGGCAGGTAGTCCCATAACATTTGGAATGTGCTCCCTTCCTTTCCCTGCCCTTGCATTTCAACTAGAAGTTAGTTCTTTCTGAGAACAGCCTTTCCAAGAGAGATACTCACATCCTGAACCAGATTTGGGAGCTAATCTAATAACAGCCATTATGTATAATTTCTTAATCACCCTCTTTCTTCCCTATCTAATTGTGTTTATTCCAACTACCATACAATCAAGACACAGTGCTGTTCAGGGCAGGAGACAGTCTTTTCTAGCTGCCAAGGAGAAAGGAAAAGTCTTTTCAAAGAGAACTGTTGGTCACCTCTGAACAGTAGGCATGAATAGGACTGGATTCATGGTAGGACATTCTGGTCTTCAGGAATTTGTAGGTTCCGTTCTACTGGCACTTTGTCTTAAGCCCCGCTGCGTGGCACACACATTCATTCAGCTCTCTCTTTATATAGCACTGGCTATAGCTATATGATGTGTACATATTTGTTCAGTTTGGATGTTGTTTTATTTCTACCCCTGAGTATAAGCTCCCTGTGGGCAGGAGTTTTGCTTGGCTCTCAAAGAACATTTTCAGAATAAATGAGGAAGTACATACAACAAATCTGATTTTGGAACTTCCGGTGTGATAAATGGCAAGTATCATAAAAGGAGATAGGGACATTTTGCAAACAAAGGTGGGATCAGAATCCAACTGTTTCATTGCCTCACCTAGCTTTCTCTGATAAATTATGTTATTCAAAATAGCTACTAAGCTTGTGTCATAATTTGGTTCATGGTAAAAGAAGCAAGGCATTAGATGTTTTAAGTATACTGAAGAACTCCTTGCTGTCATCTATCTCCGAGGGCCCCAACCTACACCCGCCTCAGAATGCCATCATTCTGAGGCCAATGAAGGAGCATTTATGCAAATCAGGCATCTACAACACCTTTTGTGCTAGAGGCTCAGGAACACAGTGTGTGAGAACACCCAGGAGTCTGGAAGATCATTATTTCTGTCTGCCTGCGCAGCACAGCCAGCTTAGTTCTTCAGAGGAACAGCCAGTACCACCCAGATCCCTGGCAGCTGTGACTCTAGAGCATACAGGCACCACATGAAATATCCAATTACCAGTAACTCATTTTCTGTCCTTTCTTTGGAACAAGCACAATCAAAATAAATACCTTGCTAAGGCAGGAGGAGTCAATGCTTTTCTGAGAGGGCCAAAGTAAACCTCATTAGCAGGTATATAGGTTCTGCTTCCCTGTGAGCTGAGTTACAATCCTTTCTCCAGCTGCACTAGTGCTGAGGAGCCAACATTGAGTCCAAAATACCCCAGAAGTGTCACTGATTTCCTTTAGTAATAATGTGTGAGTGCTTCCTTTAGTAATAATGGAAATTAAACTAAAGCAGGCAAAATTTTAATTGTAAAGTAAGAAAAAATAAAGGACTCTAGCTCAAGTAGCAGCAGGAGTGGGAACACTGGTGAAGAAGATCAGATTGCCCACTCATAAAAGCAAGAAGCCAGCTTTTAAGGACTAACAAAAGTGGGTCAGGGTCTTGTTTTTCATTATGTCAGGTCTTGTTTCCATAGCTCTCAAGGAATCCTCATGGTCTAAGGGGCATTTTAGTTCCTATAAGATGACAGTTTCTGCTTGAGACAGTCTGAGTCCTGTGAGGCTCTGCTAGAATCCAAGGTGACCCCAGGGTTAGGGCAGTGGAGACTTCTGGACATAGCTGACCATCCCTGTAAATCTCTTATATTGGTGTCCTTAGTGTTAAAAGGAAATAAGATGGACAAAGTAAACTTAGGACAAAAAACACCTGTTTAGCCACCTTTTCCTAAATGATTAACATATCTATCTGCGAAATTTTTGGGTAATAAAGGATACAGAATGGATGTCTAGCTTTGTTCTGTTTTTAGTTACCTACTGAGCATCTATAAAGAGGCACAGTATTTAGCAAAAGTCACTTTTAAGTCCTTAACAGGTTAAAGGCCTGAAATTTTTCCTCTGTCCCTACAATGTTCTCTGACTATGTTAGAAGACCCATCTGTCTCCATCCAACAAAGCTGAAGCTGGGTTCCTGGTTCCTACCTGAAAGAATTTTTTCAGCCTAGTGCTTTTGATGCCTGCTTATAGAGTTTCCATACTTCTAATTACGAAGGCTTGAAACTCTTGCCCCAGAGGTTCTGAACTTTGGGGTGCTTAAAAGTCACTCTGGATTCTTTTTTAAATATACGCCCCTTTCACTTCCAGATTCTGAATCAAAAGTGTGGAATAGGGTTGGATGATCTGTATGTCTGACAAGCCCTCTACTTTGCCAAGATGTCCAAGGACCCAGGAATTCAAGGTGAGCTGAGCAGTTTGGGAAATACAGTTCATATTTACACTTGATAGCTCCTGTTTTCTATAAGAAAATGGACAGCAATTTTGGTGATTTTTAAATAAATGCTGTGATAGCCATGCTTGCTTTAGTACTCTTATTTATGCTTTATGGCCATGCACCATGACTGTGGCCACCAGTCTCTTCCTATTTCCTCCACGCCCACACACCTACACCAAATTACCTCAAACTTCACTCTGATCATTCCCAGTTAGTAACAGTGTACGAATCCTTTCTCCTTTAGCGTGGTATTCAAGGCTCCAGAATTAGCATGTTGAGATCAAGGACACATCAAGCATAAGGGTTATCAGAAAGAGGTGACCCTGAATGGTGACTGTCTTGTTGCTCATTAACATAATAATAAAAGACACTGAGGATATTAAAGATTTAAAAGTTAACTGTCAACCAAGAAGCCCCAGTAGTTCAGTGACTCCTGGAAAGAGAGTTTTGATTGGAGTGAAGATAGGAAGTCATTCCCTGTGGAGTCCTTGATCTTTGAGGAATTCTGCTCCTCCCTGCATCCTGAGCCTCCGCAGGGTAGTGGAGTGAGTAGAGGTTTGCCTCTCCGGATTCCATTCCTGCCCATGTGTACCCAGGCACTACAGGATGGAGTGGGGAGCTGGACACTTCCACAGGCATCCTGAGAACAACCCTCAAGAACAGGGTCCTCCCTTTCTCCCCTCTCTTCCCTGATTCATCTAAACTGCAACCTTGAACTCTTCCTGGGCTTTCATTCTACCCAAAGATATCATCTCTTACCAACTTGAAAATATTTGAATGATTGATCTATCTCCAGTAAAAACTTAACTGAAGACTTTAAAACAGCTAAGAACAACCATGGGGAAATGGATATTGTTCAGTATCTATGCCACAAGGAACAGAATCAGCAAGGCTGACTTAACATAATGGTGGCTGTGAAAAACAAATGAGAATGAGTAATTTCTGTTAGAGATAAATAGCTGTAAGGGGCAATTTTACAATGATGGGACATAGGGAAATAAATGTTGGGATATGAGCATTACTGTCTGTGGGGCAAGGTAGCTAAGGGTCAGTCTTACTCTATCAGGCTATGACGCTGGGCAGATCTCATCCTCTGGCAGCAACTAATTTAGCAAGGTCCTTTCATCACTGATACCTTAGCACCAAATTATAAACCCCTCAACGTGTCTCTCTTATTCTCATCATCCAGCATACTGCCCATGGCATAAGAGTATGAACGCTGATGTTAGGTAGACTTGAATTTGATTCCCTGATCTGTCACTAACTGTTGGACCCTGGGCAAGGTCACCTAATCTTTCTAAGCCTCAGTTTTCTGATCTAAAAGATGAGAACCAAACTGTCACCTGTCTCATGGTGTTGGAAGAGTAAATAAGAAAAGACAAGTGAAGAGAACAGATGCTCAACCATATTTACTCATACAAATAATGAATCCTGAGCTTTCAACAATGTAGCTTTTATAAACATAGTGAGTCTCACAAATGGACTCTCAGAGTTGGAACCAATCCTCTCTTGGATGTTTAAATCCCTTCCTAAACTACCCATAAGCAACACGTGTGTTTCAAATTCTGAATGGTTCCTCATGCTGTCATTCCATGATCCGCCTGTGTGCTGAAGATGCCCTGATCCTTTCCTTCTCAGACACTTGAATTCTTCCTTCTTATAGGAAGAGTTAGTATCTGGACCCATCATCATTCCAGTCATTATTAAATTACCAATCATTCTGAGAGCAACATACAGTGTTCATTTTTTTGAGACAAGGTCTTACTATGCAGTTCAGGCTGGCTTTGAACTCGCTATGTAGCCCAGGCTGGCCTCGAACTGATGGCAATCCTCTTGCTTCAGCCTCCTGAATGCTGGGATTATAGGCAGGTGCCACCAGGCCAGGCCTTACAGTGCTCATTTTTATTATACAAAGCTATCAATAACATTGTACAATAATCATACTGGTTTAGTAGGGTTAAGGAGCTGTGGTTACTACAGCAGTAAAAGATAGACTATTTGGAGTTATTTTAATTACTCTCAAATCCCTTTCAGACATTTTTGGACAAGCAAGAATCTACATAATAAAAACTGTAACTTTCCATCTGAAGCTCCAGAAAAACTGATGGAAGAAGATGAGCTTCATTTGCAGTACAGAAACTATGGACTTTAAATGTATATTAATTTTCATCAATTGAGAACATGAAGTCACGAAATCAGATGAAACCTGCCATCATTATACCTTTCTTGCTCACTCATTTGGACTCCTTAGAAATGAGGCATTACTTGTAAGGGAGGGTGACAGAGGAGCCTCCTGTATGTCACTGTCCCACTTCTATCACCACTTCCTCTCCAGATTTCCTTCTCACTATGACTGGAGTAGAACAGGGCATTCAGTTAGGCTTCCTCTTCCCTATCTGCTGCCTATAACTTAGCTCTCTGCTTTCTGGCCTTCCCAAGAATAACAGCCCTATCTCTCCTGCCTGTGCTCCAAGGGTGGTGGAAACTCTCAGCCCTGCTGGAAAGACCGCTATGCTCAGACTTTGACAGCTCAGTGCTGTTTTGCTTCTTTGGCCCTGAACACAGACAGCAGCATGCACTTAGCAAGCAAGTCCTCAGGTGGACATGTCTATGCTCAAGGGCAAACACTTCCTAGCTCAGGGCCTTGTACACAGTAGGGGTTCCAAGAGTACTTTGAAGATTTGTTCTTGCAAAAAATGAAGGGCAAAGAAGAACAGGGAAGCAGAACTGAGTGGGCTGCAGGGGGTACTCCAAAATCAGTCACTTTGGCTAAAAAAAATAGAATGGAATTTGCATCTCTGAGAAAGAGCAAGCTTCTAGTCACTCTCTACTCTGCCAGCCACAGGCCAAGTTTAGCCTGGCTTGAAATCAGCCTTTTCTACACACCTGGGAAGCCAGAGGAGTTAGGGGAGAATAACGGGTGAAGGTGGAGATTGGCTGAGACTGGCACGGAACGCTTTAGCTAGAGCTCAGTACTGCCCTGTACTAAGCTGGAAAAGAATAGAATGGAAATTATTCCACTAGCAACACTATAGCAGACATGCCCTGTGCAAGCCTTTCTTCAGCTTAGTGAACCCAAATTCCAGACTTACATGGAAGATTTCT